>APFE030168874.1:154007-183701 GCA_000404065.3 Pinus taeda
AAGAAAGGATGAGGATGTGGAAGCATTGTTGTGCGCCATTTCTATTATCCAACCAGATTGGATAAACGAAGCAAGGGAGGAATGGAAGAATGACGAAGAAGTGTGGGCACTTATTCGAAAATTACAACAAGATTCCGGTACGTCTGATACATTTAGCTGGAAAAATGATTCGTTATGGTACAAAGATCGCTTATACCTCTGTAAGAATTCCCAGCTAAAACAAAAGATTCTTATGGAATTGCACACTTTTCCCTTAGGAGGGCACTCGAGATTTTTAAAAACTTACCACAAGGTTAAGAAGGAATTTTTTTGGGATGGCCTTAAATCAGATATTCAAAAGTTTGTGGCGGAATGTTTGGTTTGCCAACAAAATAAAGTTCAAACAATTAAGACACCGGGTCTATTACAACCTTTATCCATTCCAAGCCAACGTTGGGAGGATGTTTTAATGGATTTTATCATAGGTTTACCCAAGTCTGTGGGAAAGAGTGTCATCATGGTGGTAGTTGACAGCCTTACCAAGTATGCACACTTTCATGCATTATCACATCCATTTAAAGCCAGTACAGTTTCTACAGCATGTATGGAAACAATTCAAAAGCTACATGGAAATCCAAAGATTATTGTAAGTGACAGAGATCCCATTTTCACTAGAAATTTTTGGACAGAATTATTTTCTTGTCTTGGTACTCAGTTAGCTCATAGCTCATCTTATCATCCTCAATCTGATGGGAAAAACTGAGATAGTAAACAATGTTTGGAAGGGATATCTTCGTTGCTTTGTATTGATAAACAGACACAATGGCGTCCAATGTTGCCTCTGGCTGAATGGTGGTATAACACTCTTTCCATACAGCAACAAAAATGACCCCCTTTATGGTACTTTATGGGTATCAACCACCATCCATCACATCATATTTAAGAGAAAATTCTAAGGTTCAGGTAGTGGAACATCACATCGAACATCAACAACAAGTCCTCCAAATCTTAAAGGATAACCTCGTGTTGGCACAGAATATAATGAAACAACAAGCAGATCAACATCGCAGTGAAAGAAGTTTTGATGTAGGTGATTCGGTATTCCTACGGCTACAACCATATAAGCAAATGTCCCTCAAGCAAGCTAAGAAGGATGATAAATTATCACCAAAGTATTATGGTCCGTACAAGGTGTTGCAAAGGATTGGAGCTTCCTGTAGCTTCTCGATTGCACCCAGTTTTCCATGTTTCACGTTTAAAGAAGGTTATAAGAGACAAGCTCCCAGTTCAAACAATATTGCTGGAACTTGACGAGGAAGGAAAAATTATATTGGAACCAAAAGCAGTCACAGAAACAAGAACTCGACAACTATGAAATCGATCAATTTCGGAGTATCTTATCAAGTGGAAGAACTTATCTGTTGAAGATTCCACATGGGAGGATGATATTTTTTTATTAGAAGTATCCAAACTACTCAAGCATTGAGGACAACACTTTTTGAAGAGAGGGCATGTTCGGCCTAAATACTTAGGATTACCCATTCTATTGTAGTTGTACCCCTTATTATATGTTGCGCCCCTATTGCCCCCATATTTTATTACTGTGCCCCATAGAATCCCTCTATTGTTATTTTTGTGGCTTTATATTATTATTGTTAGGTTGGCTGGGTTTTATTGTGACTCCTTAGACTTCTATATATAGAAAGGATGTTTTGTCATTTGTATCATCCAAGAATTGTTCATTTATGTAATGTAAAAGAGGTTGCGCCCTCGAAGAGGCTGAATTCTAAGGCATTGATCTATCTTTTCAATCTTTTCTTGAGCTGGTTCATAACACATTGGTTCGGCATATAACAACAAACCCAAATAGGAAATTGTTTGGATCTTCTGTGGTTAGGCCATGGAAATGAGGCCAGGCATAGGGGCTTATATTTTTCATCTTAGTGTCCCCATTGGTTTCCTTGATGGGGAAGGCACCCTTAGCTCTCTCTCTATTCCCTCTGTCATTTCTATTTTCAGCCACTGGTTCGGTAGGAATGGGTTCTTCTTCTTCCCATGTAGGTTCATCAAATATGTCTAGTTTCTCACCTAAGGGTTCCTCCAGTTCATAGCCACCAAAGAAGAGGGAAGGTTGGCTATTTGATGCAGTGGGGGTATTTGGAAAAAATTTCCCAAAGTTGTCCCTATTCCTATGAGGCATGAAAGGAAATGTTTTTGGTTTGGTTTTGTGCTTTTTTTAAACTTTGAAAGTGCTTTATAGAATTGAAATTGGAGACTGAATGAAAAACTAATTCCTGAATTGAAATCTAACTTGCATAATTGAAATTGCAGACTGAACGAGAACTATTGACTGAATGAAAATATTAAGTACTTGCTTGAAATCTAACTTGCATAATGGAAATGAAAGAAAAGGATGCAGAATGAAATGGAAGCAACTAAATTACTTTTTTAGAAATGAAACTAATGGAAGAATAATAGAAACAAGAAATAGAAGAAAGAAAGCAGTAATCACATATTACTCAGACACCTCCCCGACAACGACACCAAAAAGTAATGAGCACCAATATTGCAGCAAGAATGTTGTAACTCTTGGGCTACTAGCGTTACTTTATCAACTCGGGGTTCGTACAAACTTGGAGGTGACAATGCTATATACACAAGTAAAAGTGATGGTTTTTCCTTTTATCACTATTCAGCTGGCGAGAGACCACTAGGGTTTTCAAGCTAGACTTCTATGGTTTCACAAGAATCATGTTTCCTTGATAAAAGAGATAGAAATCTACTCTAAGAGAGAACTGATCTACTACAATGATGAAAAATACTGAAATTCAATGCTAAGGCACACTATTTCCTAATTAATTGCTAAGAGCTACACTTTGCTATGATGCCAAATTAACATGAAAAAAATGATACTATCCTAAGAATGGAAGTTAAAAATATAAAATACAATTGTTATGCATCTAAAGGACTATAATAAATTTGTTTTGTGTTTTTATGCCTTTCATGAAAAATCAAGTGTGCGAAGTACTTATTTCTGGTGATGTGGCAGGTGGCTTAGGGATGTTGGTGGATGGCTAGAAGGTCCAAGAGATGGTTGGAAGTTTTGGGGGAACCTTGGGTGACCTTGGGAGGCTTCCTAAAGGTTTTCCCTCAATTCGGCCTCAAAACATGCCACTATAGGAAAACCTACAGGATGTACTAGAAACCTACACAATTCCCTGTATTTTAACAGGATGCAGCCGTGAGAAAAACTGTGGATGTTGGAGGTGATGGAAGGCTTAGGGAAGGTGTTTGATGGGTGGAATGGAGTGTCAAAAGGCCCAGGATTACTCATAACCCAAAACGAAGCTTAGAATATGGTTGGATTCTCTCAAAATTCTTGAGGAAATTTCTATGTAAAATGATGAATTTGGTGAAGATTTTGATGAAAACAAGGAATGCCTATGGGTGGATGAAATTGGAAGGTGGCTAATGGCTATGAGATTCCTTTCTACTTCTGAAGCATATTCTTTGCATTAAACATGTGTAATTTCCATAAAATTAATTTAAACAAGAAGAATTCTCATGAGCTAGAAAAGTAGAATTTAATGAACTAACTGTCTACCTTATGCATGAAGAACTTGCTGAATAAAATGAAATCATGGATAGGATCTACTAAAAGAATGAAGATAGAAGAGATGGAAATGAAATCATATTTTTCAAAACTCATCAACTGCTAGCTTAAGTATAGCAAACACTAAATATCATGAAGGAAATGGAAATATGTCTTTTTTGGGCTGCATAAGGATCTTTTCCTGAAATGATGATCCCAGAAGGAAGAACTGAGGCCAAGACACCTATTGACAACTTTGTGGTTCCTCTTTTATCCCTTATAACCTTCTACTGAAGTAAGGTACTGTTGAAGGCCCCGAAAATCGGGTCTACAACAAGGGGGATACCCGCCTGGTCTGGACCTTGGTTGGCAGCTCCTTATCCATTTGGTATAGGGGGTTGGACTGGGGATATGGGACCAGTTTCCCAATTCAGTGTGTGTGAGTGACAAAGATGGGTATTTCTGTTCTAAATGGAAAACTTTTGTTCTAATTCTAATCTAATGCTATGCTGTTGTATTCTAATAAACAGAAAAACATCAAAATTTATGCTAACCCGGGGTGTGATCTTTCTTCTATGAGATCTAAAAAGATTTCAAACAATAAATGGTAATAAGTATCATTCAGCTATTATAAGAAAGGAATTCAATAAAGATGAACTACTTCGTATAAGAAGTTAGACGAAACAATTGTGAAAACTTATCGCATAAATGAGCTATTCATACACTAAGCATAAATAAATAGCTATCACCATACAAAAGTGCCAAATGATAACTCAGGCATCCACGCTGAAGTATATAAATAACTGAAAACTAAATATCACTTTAACGCATAAGCAGAAATGGTTAAGAGATAAAAGTACCATTTATAACTAGTCCTACTCATAAGCTTCAAGCAACAGTTGATTTATCTCTCCTTGATTTAACATCCACTAAGAGTACAAAAGTGCAACATCAGTAGCAGATATCAAATGCAAATGTCAAATAAACCCTCTTCCATTCATTCATCAGAACCTCCTCTGAGGGTACAAAAGTGCATGTTCTGAGGACAAGTTTTTGATAAATTTCTGGACCCTTCTCTAAATGCATGAGAAGGGTTTAAATACTACTGACCAATTCTAAAAATAAATTATCACAAAATTAAAGGATACGGTTTAAATGACCATCCTCTTTTCAGGAAAATAAAACAAAATTGAAACTAAAATTGAAACTAAAATTAAACTATTTCTGTATTTGGCCTTTAAAATTACATGTATGCAGCATTTGTTTAAGGAGAGTCGGATGGCTAACTTCCACTTTTAAATGGGTTGAGAAAACAAAATATACAAGAGCTGGTGCCATTTTCTCGGCTGAATTTATGATGCACTTAACAGTCATCCATTGGCTATGCGGCTTTACCAAGTATGTCCAGTAACAATCCCAGTTTAACTTGCTTAGCCCTTGGATTACTTTGGCCTCTTCTTGAGATCTCTGTTTCCAATCTGCCTCTAGTTGTTGTGCATTCAGTAAGTATCCTGGAGTGGTCTCTGCGATCATATTTGCCCTGTGTAAATTTTCATTTACACAATCAATGAGTTTGCTGGCTGTCGTGGCTGCTCCTTCTATCGCTTGTTCTGCCTCTCTGACTTGCTCATCCCATTTGTTAAAGAGCATTTCCTTATGGTTTTGATTTATTCTTGGTGCACCTACTCTTTTACCCTCGTCTTTTTCCTTCCAATCCAAATATTCAGTCACCTGTTTATCAATTAGATCATAGTCACTTCGCAAGTCTACTACTTGACTAGTGGTTTTATCACTGATTTCACAATAATAACTCCACTGTGATATCTTTTGTCCCAATGCTTCTTGCTGCTACAATAATTGTTCATTCAAGGAAATGGACTTCGTAATAAATTATGTAAGCTTAGGGTTGTCTTTGTGTATCTCTCTTAAATCCTATAACTATTTTCCTTTCTCATCCAAACTTTTCTGATACCCTATTTGCATTTGCTGGAAGTCCTGCTGCAACTTCTCAAGCTGTTTCTGTGCTTCATTATTAGCGTGGGCTTGTTGCAAATTGTTGTTCCAGTGCTAGTATCTGGTCTTCCTTTTCTTTTAGCAACTGCTATATCTCAGATGCTTTGTCAATAGTCATAGAGGTGTATGCTCCTGCGATCTGAGATAGTTTGGTGAGATTTTCAATATGATTGCTAGTGGGATCTTTCCACAGGACGTCTAATAGTTCTGTGTTTTGAGAGAGCATGCTTTCCAATTTCCTTTTCTTCCTCTGTCTTCTTACTACTGCTTCGTGCTATGGGCTATAAAATATATCTAGAGGAGGGATTTCTTCTACTTTTAGTACAAGCTCAGAGGATGGAGAAATAGGAATATGCTCCATATCTAAGACTTCGCTAACTGTTCTTGTGAACACTTATTTTACTATCTGTGCATTGCTGACAGTTGTCTTCATGGTTTGTCCTTCAAGATTGATCAAGTCGTTGAAGGTTTCCCATTCTTTGTCTAATTTAGCTATGACTGGTGGTGCTTGGATGATGAGAGGGGGGGGATCTCTTTGTGGGGAGGCAATAACCTGTAGATGTAGAATTTCCTTTGACTGGGCAGTATCCTTTACTGACCCTTCGCTTTTATCCAATGTATTTCCAGATCTTTTAGAATGTTCACACATTTCTTTTAGAGACTTGGACTTAGATCCGTTCGTACTTGAACTTCCACTATGGCTAACACTTGGAGTTGGTTCTCTTAAGGGTTTTAGGCATGGTTTCTCTAAAGGAATACTAGCTAGCCTTCTTTCCCTGTATATTTTGAACCTTTGGATTTCTTCTGGAGATAGTTGCAATCGGGTTGTGTGTAGAATTTCTCCCAATGTGTTTTTCTGTTGGAATATATCATCAAATAAATCCTTTTCTCCAGAGAACACCTTTATCTTGCCTGCAGTTTTCAAATTGTGGGCAACCTCATGAGGGTCAAATGGCCTTCTAGTGAATTTGAATAGTTGTAAGCACATGATATTTTTTACTTCTGTGAAGGCGTGGCCTACATCGAATAGCGAGAAGGCCCCATAGGCTACAGGAAACTGTGGCCATATAGCCTTCTTTTTGTCTTTTAATTCTTTAGTTAGGCCACCTTCCCCATAGGATTGATAGCGAATCTCTCAGGATAAGAGTTTATCAAGGATATATAAAGGTCGGACATGAGGGGGTGCAGAACTTCCAAATACCCTGACATAAGTAAACAATTCTTCCCCAAACCATCTTGCGACAGTGAGGATATCTACTTCTGCTTCAGGTGAGCATCTCGGAGGGTCTTTATCATACAAAATTCTATACAAGGGCAACATAATTCCATGACAAATTTGGTAGAAGTATGGAGTGAATTGAGAGTCCCATAACTCTTTGTGATAGACATGGATGGGTAAAGGGTCTTGTGTCGTCCACTTCTAACCCATAACAGGAAACTTAGAAACATAACATATTGCATCCATTATATATGCGGAAAGCTAAAAAGGAGGATAAATTCTCTGAGCCGCAACTCTTTTGGATCGGTAACTGACAATGGCGGTGACCAGGTTATCAGACAAAATTTTGGCCCAATCTACAATGGTGGCGTTTGTGGCAGCATCCAATAATGGTAGCCATTCGGATGAGAATTTGTTGATATCTAGCATTCCAAATATTCTACAGAGCATGGCACTAGCAAAGCAGTATGGAGAGGTAAGGGAACCAGTACTATACATACCGTGTTTATCTTTCTTCAGCAGCTCGTCTCTCCTAGACCAGTCTTTGGAAGTTTCTGCCAAGTCCGGGTTTTCTTTCACAAATTTCTCCATAAACTGTTTAGTGTATGTTGCGTGTGACTCCGGGAGATGATACATGAGCTTCAAATCCTGCGCAGCGAATGAACCGATGAGTCCTTGACCATGAACTTTGAACTGTCTATTTTTTATTTCTGCGCTATCTAGTATCCATTTGACCATGTCCGTGTATGGGAGGATTTCTAGCCTCGCTCCTATCCGATGTAAAAATGAGCAAGCTAGCTCTGTGAGGGATGCTTCAGAAGAACTTTGTGAGCCTGCAACAGCCGTAAGATCCATTACTCTGGGATTCTCCTCTTCGAGCATATTATACATGCCTTCCCATGTAGCTATTCCCCCGTCTCTCTTACAAGCCATGTCTGTATACAAAGGTGCCATTTTCTCTTCTTCGGAGCTCGGGGCTTTGCTTTTCTTTCCCATTTCAGCCTGCGTATTGTTTTGTATTGTCCTCTGTTCTCCAAGCCTACAATTCACAAGTGAAGTGAAAATGAATGACAAGGAAGGGTGATGGGAAAGTTTTAAATGCCTCAGATGTACCAAATATACCAACTTACGTGAAATGTTCTTTGAAGAACATGCACCCATACTCTATTAATAAATGACAACTAACTTCTTTATTACCATTTAAAGTGCATAACCATGAGTCAGCTTATGAGAACTACTTTTCTTGAATAATGCGCTCGAAAGATCTGCGATGGAGCGATTTTGCGATTTGCTTCACAACATCGCAGATCGCAGTATCATAGATCGCAACATCGCAAAGTCGTGATATAGATCTGATATGACGTCGCAACATTGCTTCATCGCAAAATCGTGGTATCGCAATATCGCAATATCGCAGATTGCAGAAATGTTATGTATGACAAATTTTGTTAACCTGTTCCTTGCGAGATGCGATCTTGCGATCGACACCATCACACATCGGCAGATTTTGAAAGTAAGTTATACTAAATGCGATGCGATATTTGTTCATTATCGCTATCTTGCATATGTTGGAATTGTGCTTGTAAGGTGGCATCCCGCTATCTTCTTGCGATGTGATTTCCTTATCATGAACTTAGATTTTTAAAGTTTCCAAAGGGGCTTCTTAAGCTTATAATGGTAACTTTATTTGCGAAAAGGAAATGTAAGCACTACTTTAATTTCCTTAGATTTTCATAACTAAGGGTCCCCAGTTATTTAGTATTAGCAATAACACTTCATAAGGAGGGGGGTTTTTGGTGGCCACAACAATGGGCAATTCACTTGGAAGAACCAGTTATCTCTGTATTTCTATTGAATTTTCTAAACTTCCAAAACAAAAAATTTCTCAGAAAGTTAAACTTTATTATGGAAAGATAAAGTACATTATGCTCTAATTTGTCAATGACATATTGTTTCAGCTATTTTCAATTTTGATTATTTTCTCCTTCAAGTTAGTCCTTGTATTTACATCAGTCATTACTTGGTCTGTAAAGATAAAACAAAGTCTTTTCTGTAAACCAGTTTTAAATACGCTCATTTGTCGTAGGTAGAGCCTCTGTTGCCAGCAGGCGTTTATAGCCTCGACAGGGTTACCTGTTACCCAGCAATGATCCTGTATCCTACTTAAAGAAACCTACAACTCTCAAAGAAGAATCCATATCTACACTTATTGCTTTAATTTTCCTTTTATTCTTAAAGAACAATGTCTTGGTTTGATAGCCAATTTATGACACAGTCATTCTCTTGATTTATAACTTTGCTGAACAAGCTGGCTCATGATGAGACCCTTTGCCTCTTGATTGTAACAATCTTGAGTCATTGCCCTATTGTGGTATGCAGTTTTTGGCAAAGTCAGCAAGTTATAATATCTGTGATTATGATAAGCCAGCTCGTGATGAGACCTGTCATTCTTCAAGATGAAGTGTATCCTTGGATTGTTCCTTTGAAAGTTGTGATTTCCTCAGCAGGGAGGAAGTCCTTGTTTCCTTTAGATAGCTCTGGACAACAATGATCGAGTTTTTGGAAGTAGCTGTTCTACATAGAATCTTTATTTTGTTATTGATACCTTTCATTGCATTGATGTAAAACAATTTCTTCACTAAAGCTTGTTTTTATCAAACTTTATGAAGTTGAAACTAGTGTCATATCTAAGTTAGAGTCTTTAACTATATCTTTCAATAATAAAGATCAATTTTCCAAAAGATTATCTATTTATACAAGCGAAAAATCAAAAGCTGAAAGAGAGTTGATATCTTCTTCGTAAATGCCTGATGTAATCATTCACAACTAGTTTTATTATGGGAGGATTGTTTTGAGGACGATCAAAAATTTTCTAATGGGAGGTAATTTTTTCCTTGAAAAAAAAAGGGCTAGTTACTTCGTCTATTTTTGACCTAAAGACTAACTAAACTAATTCTACTCCTATTCTAACAATATGCTTGAAATTGACTAGGTATAGTCATATTTCCAGTGTAACCATTCTCTCATTTCCATTCCTGCATATATATATAGTTGAAATATTAGTACTAGAAACAAAACTCTAGTTGAACTAAGAACATTAAATGTGGAATAAGAATGTACAACTATTGTTAGAATTTTATTTAGAATCTCCTTCCTATGAAATTTTCTTTCCAATTGAATACCTATTGGATCATAGAAATCTGGATGGATTTCTATTGAGGACTAATAAATGTTCAATGGAAGAGATAACATGACAGACTAAAGATATGAATTTTTGGATTCAAAGGCCTGGAATTTATTATTAGTGTTACGTTTAAAAATTAAAATTTTGACAATTTTCCATGAAAGAGAAGTTTACAAACATATTTCTTTAAATGGATCAATGAAGGATGGATGGAAATCTCTCAAATGAAATGGAAAATTTTTATTTAAATTCAATTGTTGACAGATATGTAAAAATACATCCTTTTGCTGATATTGTCTTTGATAGGATGGAAGTTTTTTTTATCAATTATTGGCATTGACTGAGGATGAAATTGAAATACATTCTCATGTTCTTGAAAAACTTCAGCTTTCCAACAAGGCCGTACATCAACTAAATGTCTGATAGTATGGTGCTCAGTATGCCAGTGTAATGGATCAAAAATCTGAAAATTAAAATCTGAAAACAATTTTGTTTTTGTATGAAATAGGTAAAGAAAAAAAAGAAGAAAATCAGAATCTGTACAACTAGAGTTATAACACAGTTGGGATCGTTCTGTAATGATTTCTCTTTCACAAGGATTGGCTAGAATTATAGAATTTGAGTGATTTCGTCTTCCATCTTGTCAATCAGAAAGGGAATCATGATTATGAATAGGCATGAAAGCTTGGTCATGATATGAATCATAGACTGGGATATTTTCTTGGATAACGAAATCATGTAGATGAGTTGCTACTTTAGAATGAGGATCGGTTGAAATAATTTTTAATTTAAAGTACTTCTCATTCTCAGATGTTATTTGAAGTTTCTGCTGATTCTCTCGAGATAAATCAGCATCTTCAATGTCAAAGTAATTATCATAAATGACTTCACAAGATTCTCTAGGTTTCTTTTCAGTTTCACCCAATATATTCAAACAATGAGGAATAAGCATTTCATGTTTGTTAATGGAAAAGAATCTTCTTTAATTGTTTCTCTATCTTGAAAATCACTTAATGGTGACTCGTTTAGACCAGCCTCTGTATTTTCTGAAATATCATTAATATCGAGAGGGGAAAAATTGTCATCATTAAAAATATCAGGATAAAGAGAAAATGTGACTCTGAAGTAATGCAAAAAATATCTCTTTTTGAGAATTCTTGTGTATTATGTTCATCATAGATTTCAGGTTTTAGATCATACCTTGATGTGCTCGTGTTTTTTGGAAGAAAATTACTTTGCTTTTCTAAACTTGGCATTTGTTGAGTTGCGATCATATTTTCTGAATTTTCCTCAAAGTTGATTTCAGATTCCAAGGCGACCTTTCTTCCAAAATTGCCGCTTTTGTCTTCTTGTATTCGATTAGAAATATCTTCTAAGCTTTGTGAAACTTCTTCATCATAGTTTATTTGCACATCCAGATTGGATTTCTCATTTATGTTAGAATGGAATTGAACAAAGCTTGGACTAATTTCATATGAATCGGGAATAGGGGGCAGCGAATAATTATGATCAACACAATCTACTGATTCTTCACTTATGGGATCATTTTCAACATCAAATTTCAAACAATTCAGATGAAATCGAATATTAAAATCTCTAACAGACTCATCTTCTTTTCGTAGGTATTTAATATCATCATATACCTGATCATAATCATAGCAGTCAAATTTACAAACAAAAACTGTGACAAATTGATCCCAGTTGTGAATTGAGGCAACCAGAAGGGTTCTACACCAGTTTCTAGCTTCTGCTACAAATGTGAGAATAAAAATTCTGCATAAAATACCTTCTTCAATTCCTTGAAAATTAGAATTTGGAACACCTTGAGTAAATTGAAGGGCATGATTAAAAGCAGAAGAATTTCTCTTACCATTGAATTTTACCTGAGACAATAGTCTTACCACTTTGGGTGGAGTGTTGGAAGATGCACGAACATGGATGCAACTCCAAATTGGAAGTTTAAGAGAGGACATCCTAATTCAAATGTTAAAATTGAAAGCAAATTTGAACAGACAACATGTTTCAGCCCTCCTTCTAGCGCCAAATATGTTGAAGGCCCTGAAAATTGGGTCTACAACAAGGGGGATACCCACCCGGTCTGGACCTTGGTTGGCAGCTCCTTATCCGTTTGGTATAGCGGGTTGGACTGGGGATATGGGACCAGTTTCCCAATTCAGCATGTGTGTGTGAGAAAGATGGGTATTTCTATTCTAAATGGAATACTTCTGTTCTAATTCTAATCTAACGCTATGCTTTTGTATTCTAATAAATAGAAAAAAATCAAAATTTATGCTAACCCAGGGTGTGATCTTTCTTTTATGCGATCTAAAAAGATTTCAAACAATAATTGGTAATAAAGATCATTCAGCTATTATAAGAAAGGAATTCAATAAAGATGAACTACTTCGTATAAGAAGTTAGATGAAACAGTTGTGAAAACTTATCGCATAAATGAGCTATTCATACACTAAGCATAAATAAATAGCTATCACCATACAAAAGTGCTAAATGATAACTCAGGCATCCACGCTAAAGTATATAAATAACTGAAAACTGAATATCACTTTAATGCATAAGCAGAAATGGTTAAGAGATAAAAGTACCATTTATAACTAGTCCTACTCATGAGCTTCAAGCAACAATTGATTTATCTCTCCTTGATTTAACATCCACTAAGAGTACAGAAGTGAAACATTAGTAGCAGATATCAAATGCAAATATCACATAAACCCTCTTCCATTCATTCATCAAAACCTCCTCTAAGGGTGCAAAAGTGCATGTTATGAGGACAAGTTTTTGATAAATTTCTGGACCCTTCTCTAAATGCACGAGAAGGTTTTAAATACTACTGACTAATTCTAAAAATAAATTATTACAAAATTAAAGGATACAGTTTAAATGATCGTCCTCTTTTCAGGAAAATAAAACAAAATTAAAACTAAAATTGAAACTAAAATTAAACTATTTATGTATTTGGTCTTTAAAATCACATGTATGCAGCATCTGTTTAAGGAGAGTCGGCTGGCTAACTTCTGCTTTTAACTGGGATAAGAAAACATAATCTACAAGAGCTGGTGCCATTTTCTCGGTCGAATTTATGATGCACTTAACATTCATCCATTGGCTATGTGGCTTTACCAAGTATGTCCAGTAACAATCCCCGTTTAACTTGCTTAGCCCTTGGATTACTTTGGCCTTTTCTTGAGCTCTCCGTTTCCAATCTACCTCTAGTTGTTGTGCGTTCGGTAAGTATCCTGGAGTGGTCTCTGCGATCAAAATTTGCCCTATGTAAATTTTCATTTACACAATCAATAAGTCTGCTGGCTGCCGTGGCTTCTCCTTCTGCCACTTGTTCTGCCTCTCTGATTTGCTCATCCATTTGTTAAAGAGAATTTCCTTATGGTTTTCATTTATTCTTGGTGCACCTGCTCTTTTACCCTCGTCTTTTTCCTGCCAAGCCAAATATTCAGTCACCCGTTTATCAATTAGATCATAGTCACTTCGCAAGTCTACCACTTGACTAGTGATTTTATCACTGATTTCACAATAATAACTCCACTGTGATATCTTTTGTCCCAATGCTTCTTGCTGCTGCAGTAATTGTTCATTCAAGGAAATGGACTCCGTAATAAATTCTGTAAGCTTAGGGTCATCTTTGTGTATCTCTCTTAAATCCTGTAACTGTTTTCCTTTCTCATCCAAACTTTTCTGATACCCTATCTACATTTGCTGGAAGTCATGCTGCAACTTGTCAAGCTGTTTATGTGCTTCATTATTAGAGTGGGCTTGTTGCAATTGTTGTTGCAGTGCTAGTATCTGGTCTTCCCTTTCTTTTAGCAACTGTTGTACTTCAGATGCTTTTTCAATAGTCACGGAGGCGTATGCTCCTGCAATCTGAGATAGTTTGGTGAGATTTTCAGTAGGATTGCTAGTGGGATCTTTCCACAGGATGTCTAACTGTTTTGTGTTTTGAGAGAGCATGCTTTCCAATTTCCTTTTATTCCTCTGTCTTCTTACTACTGCTTTGTGCTGTGGGCCATAAAATATATCTAGAGGAGGGATTTCTTCTACTTTTAGTACAAGCTCAGAGGATGGAGATATAGGAATATGCTCCATATCTGAGACTTCGCTAACTATTCTTGTGACTACTTCTTTTACTATCTGTGCATTGCTGACAGTTGTCTTCATGGTTTTTCCTTCAAGATTGATCAAGTCGTTGAAGGTTTCCCATTCTTTTTCTAATTTAGCTATGAGTAGTGGTGTTTGGATGACGAGAGGGGGAGGGTCTCTTTGTAGGGAGGCAATAACCTGTAGATGTAGAAGTTCCTTTGACTGGGCAGTATCCTTTACTGACCCTTCGCTTTTATCCAGTTCATTTCCGGATCTTTTAGAATGTTCAGACATTTCTTTTTCAGACTTGGACTTAGATCTGTTAGTACTTGAACTTCCATTAAGGTTAACACTTGGAGTTGGTTCTCTTAAGGGTTTTAGGCATAGTTTCTCTAAAGGAATACTAGCTAGCCTTCTTTCCCTGTATATTTTGAACCTTTGGAATTCTTTTGGAGATAGATGCAATTGAGCTATGTGCAAAATTTCTTCCAATCTGTTTTTCTGTTGGAATATATCATCAAATAAATCCTTTTCTCTGGAGAACACCTTTACCCTGACTGCAGTTGTAAAATTGTGGGCACCTCATGAGGGTCAAATGGCCTTCCAGTGAATCTGAATAGCTGTAAGCACATGATATTTTTTATTTCTGTGAAGGCATGGCCTACATCAAATAGCGAGAAGGCCCCAGAGGCTAAAGGAAACTGTGGCCATATAGCCTTCTTTTTGTCTTTTAATTCTTTAGTTAGGCCACCTTCCCCAGAGGTTTGATAGGCAATCTCTCGGGCTAAGAGCTTATCAGGGATATATAAAGGTAGGACATGAGGGGGTGCAAAACTTCCAAATACGCTAACATAAGTAAACAATTCTTCCCCGAACCATCTTGCGACAGTGAGGATATCTACTTCTACTTCAGGCGAGCATCTTGGAGGGTCTTTATCGTACAAAATTCTATACAAGGGCAACATAATTCCATGAAAAATTTGGTAGAAGTATGGAGTGAACTGAGAGTCCCATAACCCTTTGTGATAGACATGGATGGGTAAAGTGTCTTGTGTCGTCCACTTCCAACCCATAACAGGAAACTTAGAAACATAACATGTTGCATCCATTATATATACGGAAAGGTAAAAAGGAGGATAAATTCTCTGAGCTGCAGCTCTATTGGATCGGTAACTGACAATGGCGGTGACCAGGTTATCAGAGAAAATTTTGGCCCAATCTACAATGGTGGCGTTTGTGGCAGCATCCAATAATGGTAGCCATTCGGATGAGAATTTGTTGATATTTAGCGTTACAAATATTCTACAGAGCATGCCAGTAGCAAAGCAGTATGGAGAGGTAAGGGAACCAATATTGTACATATCGTGTTTATCTTTCTTCAGCGGCTCGTCTCTCCTAGACCAGTCTTTGGTAGTCTTGTCACGTCCGGGTTTTCTTTTACAAATTTCTCCGTAAACTGTTTATTGTAGGTTGCCTGTGGCTCCGGTAGATGATACATGAGCTTCAAATCCTACGCAGTGAATGAACCGATGAGTCGTTGACCATGAACTTTGAACTGTCTATTTTTTATTTCTGCGCTATCTAGTATCCATTTGACCATGTCCGTGTATGGGAGGATTTTAGGCCTCGCTCCTATATGATGTAAAAATGAGCAAGCTAGCTCTGTGAGGGATGCTTTAGAAGAACTTTGTGAGCCTACAACAGCCGTAACCTCCATTACTCTGCGATTCTCCTCTTCGAGCATATTATACATGCCTTCCCACGTAGCTATTCTTGCATCTCTCTTACAAGCCGTGTCTGTATACAAAGGCGCCATTTTCCCTTCTTCGGAGCTCGGGGCTTTGCTTTTCTTTCCCCTTTGAGCCTGCGTATTGCTTTGTATTGTCCTCTGTTCTCCATGCCTGCAATTCACAAGTGAAGTGAAAATGAATGACAAGGAAGGGTGATGGGAAAGTTTTAAATGTCGCAGACATACCAAATATACCACCTTACATGAAATTTTCTTTGAAGAGCACACACCCATATTCTATTAATAACTGACAACTAACTCCTTTATTAGCATTTAAAGGGCATAACCATGAGTCAGCTTATGAAAACTACTTTTCTTGAATAATGTGCCCGAAAGATCTGCGATGGAGCGATATTGCGATTCGCTTCGCAACATCGCAGATCGCAGCATCGTAGATCGCAACGTCGCAGATCGCAACATCACAAAGTCATGATATAGATCTGATATGATGTCGCAACATTGCTTCATCGCGAAATCGTGATATCGCAATATTGCAATATCGCAGATTGCAGGAATGTTATGTATGAAAAATTTTGTTAACCTGTTCCTTGCGAGATGCGATCTTGCGATTGGCGCCATCGCACATCGGCAGATTTTGAAAGTAAGTTATGTTGAATGCGATGCGAGATTTGTTCATTATCGCTATCTCGCAAATGTTGGAATTGTGCTTGTAAGGTGGCATCCCGCTATCTTCTTGTGATGTGATTTCCTTATCATGAGCTTAGATTTTTAAAGTTTCCAAAGGGGTTTCCTAAGCTTATAATGGTAACTTTATTTGCGAAAAGGAAATGTAAGCACTACTTTGATTTCCTTGGATTTTCATAACTAAGGGTCCCCACTTATTTAGTATTAGCAAAAACACTTCATAAGGAGGGGGGTTGTTGGTGGCCACAACAGGTACAAATGAAAGAAAACTAATAAACAATTAATCAAATCTACACTACTTGCAATGAAAGACTTCTAGATACAATTTAACCATAAATATGTAAAACTAAGCTAAACATAAAGATACAAGAAGAGGAGCCTTTGCTACTAGGTTTGGGCCCAACCCAATATCTTCATATCTCTGAGTTAACTAAGTATTGAATCAAGAAAACTTTCATTCTTATTACAAAAACAGAAATTTACGTAAAAAGTCTTCCACAAGTTTGGAGCTCGAAAATAACTAGTGTTTTTGCAATAAAAATTCAAATCCTAATGAAGCTCTAGGCCTCTCTACTTATAAAACTAAAGTCCCCAATGACTTCCTCAAATTTAGAGGGTCTCAGCTCCCAAACTCAAGATGAGTTAACTCTTTGTCTATCACTTGCTCGGTTGCCTTCTAATCTTCATGACTTGGCTTGCACTCCGAGCTGGTGGGATTAATGGAGGTATATTTGAGTGGGGAAGGAGTAAATGAGGAGGATTTACCTCCTACAATCTCTCCTCGTTGTCCCATTTCAGTTTCAAACCTTACTCTTTGCCAAAATTCCTTGATTTTCTCTTGCAAACCTGCATTTAATGCATATTAATCCACTAGGCATAATATCTCACTTTAACTTATCTCATAGACAAAATGTAATCAAAACATGTAATAAGTTGTGAGAAAAGTTTGTTTGACTAATCTATGAGGTGAATTAAGGCCCATCAATGATGAGGCTCATCAAAGGGAAACTACCTTCTTTAGGAAGAAGAGTTCAAAAATGTAGACGATGTGAGGTTGTGGATTCGATTCTCATCGTACAAACTTCAAGATCACCTTTGTGGAGTGAAAAAGGGAATGAAGAATATGTGCTTCTTTCTTAAGAAAAGGTGAAGATAATATATTTTTCCATACCATTATGAAGTAGGTTCATCAGTATGAGCACCATTTGGTGGATGGTGAGGAGCAACGTACTTATGCTTTCAAGGTATTATGTCAAGTTGGTCAAGTTACAAATTGAAGGACATTTTTTTGCGAGAACATTTCATCTTTTACTATAGGAAGCATTGAAATTAATCATGCAATTTATGATTTTATAATGTTAGTGGAAGAAAATAAAATAGCCTTGAGGACATGACCTGTTGGTAGGAAGTAATGTGTATATATATATATATATAATATATATATATTATATATATATATATATATATATATATATTTATATTATATATATAATATATATATATATATATAAGAAAAAGACAAAAAACTTCAAAGGAAGACTGACACGACTAGGGAAGAGAACAAATTGTGAAGTATTTGACAATCTCGGGTTGTCATCACAATTTAAGGAAAAAAAGTAGAAATGTAAATAGGCATTAACTTCAATGGAGAATTTTTTCAGTAGTTGTGAGGTCTTGCTCCAAAAAAGAGCTATGAGTGATGATGAGCTAAAATGTTGATGCATAAACTAATATTTCCAGGTAATCACATATAAATACTATCCTAAAAAGAATGGCATATTGAGAAAAACAACCGGTCCTCGAGAGAAAATGATATATACACATGAAATATTCTCTTCCACCTCATGCAACATTTCTATCCTCACATAATCAAAATATCCAACATAAAATTGCACCAAAAAAATACACCACTACACCAAAGGAGGTTTTTAAAACATTTATTTAAGACAAAAATATACTTTTATCTTTAAATTAAAATTTTGTCTCAACTTATTCATCTTCTAAATACTATAAATTAGAAATGGAAGTTTACTTATTTGTCTCAACTTATAAACGTTTTCCTTAAATTTTCTCCCCTCTTGACACGATGACGACTTGAATTTTGATTTTTTTTCCCATCACTGGTCACTAGAATTTCTTCTCTTTCCGTAAGGGTATTTTATAATTTCACAATTTCAATTTTTTTTCCACCATTGCTTGCTTGAAATTATTCTCTTCTGAATTTTTTTCCATCGTTGGTCTATTGAAATTATTCTCCTTTTGCAAGAGGGTTTTTATAATTTCACCTTTCCCTATCAGAGCATGGAATGGTATGAGGGTCATATAATTTCTCCTCTTTCTCATGAGAATTATCAGGGAATGGATTAGTAGGAGGACAAGAACAAGGCTGACCATGGGCATTGTGAGACCATGGTTGCTAATGTGCTTCTTAGACACCTTCATTGGTAGGTGATAGAGCAATACCTTCATTGGTAGGCGATAGAGAAATTAGCGACAAATGGTTGTTAGATGCATCCTCGAGGTTAACTAATGGATTTCTAATCCAAGAGGCCCTTCTCTGCAACCCAGTCTATGGCAATCAGTAAGTGTAGATATGGATTCGTTTGGACTGATTTTTCTTTTGATTCCTATTAACTCAAGGTGCCTTTTTTAAATGCACAATGTGCTTCCTTCCATTGGTTAAGCTCCTTTGAACCAGGGCCCTTATGGGGGGACATCACCAAGGAACACTGTCTAGGGGAAGGGAGGTGAGGAGGAGGAAGATCTGCTTGTTTAGGTAATGTGTCCAGCAAGACCACAAAGCCTAAGCTCATGGAAAAGTTCATTAATTTTGGGGGGCTCGACAGTATAGCAATGTACTCACAACAAAACCACAATTTTTTTTGTATTTCAAGCATAATGAGCATGCCAAAGTGACCAAGGAGGGTTTGCAGGGCTTGGCCATGGGAGGTAGCTCTCTCATAATTGAATTTGCTCAGGAGGTAAGGATTTGTATTTTTCATTTCATTTCTCTTTTTTTATTCCTCTAGTAGAAATTTTTATGTTAATTATCCACAAACACTTAGCTTAGCTCCATATGATATTTTTGATAAAAAAAAATTCAATCCCTTGATTATCCAAAATATTAAATCTGAGCACACTATTTACCAAGAGATTTTATTAAATTTGCTTTAAACCTTTGTTTGTTTAAAGTATATGGGTTAAGCTCTTTCAATTTCTTGTTTGGATAAGAAAATCTGCCAAGTTTCTAGGCTTCTGGGCTTCTTTGTCAGGTTCAATGTGTTTGTTGCATATACTGGGTTAGGTGTGTGTGACAATTTGATAACTATCCTCCTTGCATTTTCCCATAGACTACTTTCTGAAAGCTTGTGTTTTTCCTCTGAAATGTGATTTTTTCACACTTTGCACTAAGGGTTTTCTTAGTGTCATCAAATCTTGTATTGAGAAGAGAAAAAATATTTTGGGGAAGAAGGTCATGCTACCAACATGCAAAATCATAGTTACAAGACTACTTTAATTGCCAAAAGAAGTGGATTCCTTATCTAGGATTATTTCTCAAACCAAAATCTTAAGCTATGCCACAATTAAGGAAAGAAACTTATCAAAGTTAATTATGTTGACATTGATTTAACCTAGATTTAACATCATCACTAACAAATACCATGATTATAGGGAGCTAAAAGTTCTTAGTGCAAGGATAGAAGAAAAAATTAGTGATCAACAGGATCATTAGAGAAGATAGGATAAATATTAAAGCCTAGTTGACCCCATCTATATTCGGCTGAAATGAATGCTAGCTACTTTCCTATTCAAAAAGTGTAGCTTTAGCAAAGCATATTTTCTCTCAATCCATTTCCAATGAGCTTGGTCCCTAGATTAACAAATGAATGTTTTGATTCCAATAAAATAGTTTGAGTGGACCCTAGGCAACAATCAGACTTTTGTCGCTACTACACAAGATGGTAGTTTAAGCCTATTTTTTAAGATGAAAATAATATTTTTTTCATAAACAGTTTTTGTCTTAAAAAAAGCCTTCAACTTCCCTTTTTACACCCAAGGCG
The DNA here is from genome assembly GCA_000404065.3 of Pinus taeda. NCBI lineage: Eukaryota > Viridiplantae > Streptophyta > Pinopsida > Pinales > Pinaceae > Pinus > Pinus taeda. The sequence goes on from APFE030168874.1 coordinate 174,600, forward strand.
TTTTATTAGAGGTTACTTTGTTACCTATAGAATATGATGTTTGTGTTAATTTTAGACAACAATGGTATGTTATATGCTTTAGAACAATTTCACTTCAATTTCTTTACTAGCCTAGTATCAATATTCAGATTAGAAATCACATAACATGATAGTAAAATGTAGATAGAACATAAACATAAATAGAAGAAGATAAGCCAAGACAATAGGACACAATATGTGGCACCGTCCAGTGACAAACCCCAATGTGGGGAAACACTTGATCAAATCTTCTTTTAGTCTTCAAAATTTCAAGAGAGAGAGATGGAGAATATTCAAGAAATTATGGCATAGATTGTGGAACACCAACGATTGAGAAAATCCAGGAATGTGTTCCTTGCCATTTAATGCAAATTCCTATTACAAGGAACCAGATCCACTAATTAAGGGATTTTTGTGGCAAAAGATTCCTCCTTTCCTAGGGAATGATTCCTAATAATTTTCTATAAGTAACAAGTCGAATTTTCCTCTAAGGGTATATTTTTAATAGTCTTCTTGTGGAGAGAATCATATTTTTGAAGCTCCATTGTACTTTCTTGCAGGGATGTAATTGTATTGATGAAAATAATGAATATTGGTGTTTGTTCAGCTTCTAAATCTTGTTCTCCTCCTTATGACTGTGATTTTCCTTCGGCTTGGCCATCCCAGGAGCCTCAAAGTCCTTTTTATAACCCTTTTTTTAATTCATTTCACTTCTTATTCACATGCATCTATTGTTCTTGTTTCTTTCTATTTCTGCATTTAATATTAATGATTTCTTTTTGTAGGATTGGGTTAAACGGTTGATGTAAGTTCTTTTGTAGGATCAAAAGAGTCATTTCATTATTGGAAAATATTTGGAAGGTCATAGTAATCCTTGAGATGGATTACTTTTCTTATTCCCAACTAGATTTTTGGAACTCCTTTGTGGCAAAGAACAATAAATTTATGCTATTTTTTAGACCATACTAACGAGATTCAATCGAGTTGGTTCCACTTGAATTAGATAAAAAAAACATTCTGTTTAATAAAAAAATTCACTTGATTTCATTTTCACTTGATTATGTTAGGCATTTGATAGATTTACTAGCTCACTAGTTCTTGAATTTTTGGATTTTAGACTAGTAATTTTTCTATTATTTAATAAATCTTTCCCATGTATAGATGAATTTTTGGATAGATGCAGACAATAATGTGTGCTTTTGTAGGAGATTATACATTGCATGGAGACATCATCTTGTTCACCTCATCCAATCCTCATCCACCCATGTCGCCAAAATCCACTAAAATATCAATCTGAATTCTTGTTTTATAAGTAAAAATTGTCATTTCCATTGAACAAATCTACCCATATTTAAGCCCTTGCTTGAGTTCTGGGTAGTGTCCACCACCTCCATTCCTTAAGCTTTAGTTATCCACCTTCCCCAAGCTTCATTCCAACTTCTACATCACTTCCTAAGCTATCGACCTATTCTTGTAATAAAATAGGGTATCCGGTAGGAACTAGTACATCCTGTAGGAAATCCTCTAGCGGCCTATTTTGAGCAGGAATTGAGAAAAAACATCATTGAAGACAGGATTAGGCATCTACTTTACCTCCAATCCATAAAAACCATTGTACCCCTCTTCCTCTACACCTGTCTTCCCTGCCAAATAACAAGGAAAGATTAGCATTTGCATTTATAAAATGAAAAGATAAATAAAATTAGTTCTTTGTATTTCTTAATTAGCACATGCATGCAAAATTTAACACTTCTTAGATTGATTCCATGCTTAGTTAGTTTAAATAATCACATGTGATAAATAGTGTTGAGTTAGGTTTCTTTTACATTTAGCTCATGAGATTTATGTAGTTAGAAGATGTTTCTTTCCTTACATTTTATTTCTTGCAATAGGTTAGGGTTTTCATTTTGAGTAGTCCATTTTCTACAATTATTTTAGGATTTGAATTTAGTACATGCACTCCATTACGTCATGACTACAAAGGAAGTACACATTGTATGTTGCACATATTGTGTAGATACCTCTCAAGTTTTTAAAAACCATGGGTTGATAATTAGAGTCAGTAGCCTTGCGAGTTGCAACATTCTTGTTGCAATACGGAGGCTCATCAATTTTTGGCGTTGTTTCCATGGAGGTGTCAATGTATGCATTATTTTCTTCCCTAGTTGATTTATTTCTTTTACTTTCTACAAAAAAAAAATATTTACATTAGGCATATTTCATTTCAAAAATAGAAAAGTGCATTGCATTAGTGTTTTCATTCAATCATAAAAATAGAAACATTTTCCAACACCAACCCACCCCCCCATTTGATCACATGGTGCAGTAGGAGACACATCATCGTCCACTTTTTACAGGTAGAAGAAGAGATAACAAGGAATGTAGAAGAAATGGATGGAGAGATGACAATGAGGAAGATACTCTGGAATTTCCCATTCAATATATTGATGTTAATGTTGACATGAAGAAAATCCCTCCATCTTTTCTTACAAAATTTCATGGTCTAAGGTTAGAGGATCCGAAAACCTTTCTCTTTGAATTTGAAATTCTTTGTAGATATTATGGTTACCTATTAAACACTTAAAAACTAAGATTGTTTTGAGCAACATTGAAGGATATAGCTCTTAAATGGTTCATGAGTTTAGAGACTAATTCAATAATATCGTGGAATGACATGCAAAATATATTTCTAGGAAAATATAAAGATCGTGATCTTAAGGAAGATATCTCTAGAATGAATCAAAGAGAAGATGAGCGTCTTGAGGATCTAATAGATAGATTCATGTATAATGTTAAGACGAAGAAATCACATATTTAGGATCTGAAACACTAAAACCCATCTTACTTAGAATGTAATGAACCTCCTTAGCCTACCCAGGAAAAACAACCTTCAGACCCCATAATTTTAAAATTTTGTATTAGTTACAGTTAAGAGTTCACATCCGCCATGAATTTAGTGAACCAAGAATCATAACTACAATGAAAGATCAAGGTGGATTCATATACACTGGGTGTGAAATCACATACTCTCATGACATGAAATACTTACAATATCTTTAACGTCTTCATGCGACAATGAAAGAACCTTTTCTTGTATCTACTTCTACTAACATTGGTATGGAGAGCTATTTCTGTCTTGTATAACATGCACATGCAAGAATATCTGCACAATTCCCCATCTAGTACCAATGTGAGAGCATAAGATATTACTTTGCGTTATTACATCTAATATGCTTATGAAGAAGATTATTGATATAGCTCACATGGGGCACAACCAATACTATATTATTATTCAGCACAACTTTTAAGCTCTCGAATTGAATGATTTACCCATTCCAACTATAAGAGATAAGAAATCAACCATCAATCTCAACTAAATGATTTAACTCATAGTAAGTAAATACTAAAATAAAACCCACATCATGCTAAAGAATCTCATCGAAACAGAGGAAAGTACCATTAAATCTATTAACACATAAGCATAAATAATTCATGCAACATTCCCATAGTGAAGAAACTTGATAAAATATTTACATAATCACATGCAACTAAACAAGAGAGAGAGAGAGAGTAAGAATTATCATACTAAACATTCAACGCATCTGACACCAACTAAAACCTCACTTGGAGGGAGGAGCACCACCACCCAACCATGAATCACCTCTGATTCCCCTGAGCTGAATATCTTTCTAAGGGTCAACTCTCTCAATTGATCGATGCACTGGGTACTTAATACCTTGTTTCATGATTTAGTTACCATTAGCGACATCCCTCTTTATGGATTTTTCCCTTTGCTTAAGTATTATCTGGAAAATCTCGTCTTTATCTCCCATGATGTTTTTCCACATAAAAGCTTACCTTTATCTTCTGCAAAGCTTTTATGTCCAATGGATCTCTATCTCCCATCCATCTCATGGATATCCAATCCATCCAAGCTTATCTAGAATCACATCTAGAAGCTTATCATGAAAGATTCATCTCTATCCCATTCCTCATGGGATTTGGCAAGCATCTCCTCTCTCTTGGTGCTCCACCCTCCAAGTGATTTATTTTATTAATTTATTTAATAATACATTTGATTTTCATATTACATATCACCTAGCTTTCGTCAGCTTAGGTGTAGAATAGTTTTAACCCATAAAGGATGGTATCAAACCTAGCTTTCCTCATCTTAGGTCTACAATATTTAATACACAAGGGACGATATCATACCTAGATTTAACTTAGATTAGGTTTACAATAATGTAGTACACAAGGGAGGGGTATTACATACTGCCGCGCTTAAATTTTACACCTTCCTTGGTGTATCATTGCATCATATCCACATTCACAGGTAGCTGGTTTCTAATCAACAGCTCACATGGCTCTGCCATCTAATGCAATGTTTTCTGATGTACATCTACCATGAGGAGTGCTCCTAGCATCTCTCCCTCCATAGCTACATCAGTCTCAAGGAGTGCTTCCAGCATCTCTCCATCCATATCTACCTGTCACACATTTTTTCAAACCATTTGTGAGAATTTATCTGTGCAAAGTTTAACTATGATAAATATCATAATTTGTTATTATTAAAGTAGCTATTTCTTATCATTTATTTTATATGAAGAATTCATGTCCTCTAATATCATTCTTTCAAACCTTTGTGTTCTTTTCGAACACCTGCTTCTTGTAGTCTATTTGCATACATTATATCAGTTAGCACATTTTCCACATTATAAAGCCTGCAAATTTATAAAAGATTACTTCACATCACAATATATATTTTCATATACATATATTCATTGAAATTTTATGTACGCCAAACTTTGATTAACCATCGTTACTTGTACTTACTTTCCTTCTTCTAGGTAACCTCCAGGTTTGTTTACCTAGCTAGACATCCATTCAATGACTACTGCATACCTGCACACAAGGTATGTTATACACACTGATACACATTTCATTTTTCAACCTTGTAGCATATGTAGTCACATGGTCCCATATGTACTATTGTACATAGCCCAGTTGTGGTACAACTTATAATACCATCCTCATGGTATCACCTGCATGAGATAACATTTATCCACATATTCTTCCACCGTGTTAGTGTCATACTAACATTCATTTTCATTATTCATCTATGTAATTAAGAACGTTTTTATGTCATGTGTAAATCAATCCTCGATGTCATGTAGTTACAATATCAATCATATATTACTGGATTCATGCACATTTTACTCTTAATCATACCTTTTGCTTAATGTTCTAAAGCAGATTATTAACTCATATTTGTTGAAGTTTAATATTCATGAGATCATTAATTCACCTCGTATGTTTTATTGTTTCCCTATTTATGCTTCAACAACCTGTTGACCATGCATAATCTTGTGTAGTTATACATAAAAGTTTTTACTACTTACAATCCTACACTCCTTGTAGTTGTATGTGTGTATGACCTCAAGGTATTTACATGTTGGCTCACTCTTAACATTAAATCACCAAAGTTGAGTTATCTATTTATGAATTCTGTTTGAATCACACAACATTTCCTTGTGTTGTATATAGACCTTATTAATGCAATATGATAAGAGATCCTCTCAAAATTTCTTGGTACAAATTATGAAATCAATCTATTTAAATAAATTCTTAAATATCATTTAATTGGCCCAGTGGCCTATACCATTGGTGCTACTTCATCCACTATTTTGGTTTGCATTCAACGATACTTATATGTTCTATTATGCATATCCATCAAAAGGTGCATATGTCTTGGAAATTGGTTTAACTTAGATTTCCCCTTAACCATACTTTCTTCGAATTAATCTAAAAAATAATTTGAATGACAATTTGTGCAGGTTATATAGCCTTATACTATATCAGGTTCTCACCATCCTTTACTTTGGTATTATATTTTTATAGCAATTATACCATTTATAAGTTGTTTTTATAGTCCAACTTGACTTTTAACAGAGTCATGCATACTTTGCCTATTTATTGTTGGCACATAACAACATATGCATATATAGCTTGATTTAGACTCAACTCTTTCTTATTTGGGTGGATAACATCAAGACCATCTGTTGGGTCCCTATAATACTAGTGATTACCCCATTACTATTGTAGTTGTAGCCCTTATTAATATTTTTGTGCCCCTATTGTCCCCATATTGTTATTACTGTTCCCCATAGAATCCCTCTATTGATATTTTTGTGGCTTTATATTATTATTGTTAGGTCGGTTGGGTTATATTGTGACTCCTTAGACTCCTATATATAGAAAGGAGGTTTTATCATTTGAATCATCGAAGAATTGTTCATTTATGTAATGTAAAGGAGGTTCCCCCCTAGAAGAGGTTGAGTTTTAAGGCGTTGATCTATCTTTTCTATCTTTTTCTTGAGCTAGCTTCATAACATTTGGTATGAGAGCTTTGGATTCTAGGGTTTCGCTGCTCCAAACAGGTCATTGTGGCATTTTCGCTATAACTTTTTTTTTGCGACGTTTCAGGCGCTAAAAAAAAACCCATTTGAGAAGACATCGCATTAAATCTATGGTTCGAATTTCAGAGCTTTTTGCACTATATTTGCGGAGATATGAACTGAGGAAGTTGGTCCTTTCGCAGAATCCTGAATTACATTCAAAACAGGTGACCTGGGGAAAATAATCATAACTTTCTCTCTGAGCATTAGATTTAAATTTTGTAAAAATTTACAAAAAGAGGACGGACTGTAGTTTCTTGTATATATATTTTCAGAGCCCAAGGTCAAAACAGGGACACGTGGCATGTCGTACAAGTTCACTCTACTGAATTTGTCTATAAACAGGCCACTGTGGGAGATTTGGCATAACTCTTCATTGGGGAATCCAATTGGGGAGAGACTGGTGGCATTGGAAAGAGGACATAGAGGGCTACGATAGGTCACAATTTCAGAACTGGATGATCCGAAATTACAGAGATACATCAAAGGCAATATCGAGCTCCTACAAAGTGAAAAAAGGTGTGTATTTTTTTAAATGTTTGCTTAAGCTTGGTTTGAAAAGTTATTTTGAAGGAATTCAAAGGGCATAGTGAAGCATTATTATCAATAATTGATGCCTCGAAGAAAGAAAATGGAAACACCTAGTAGGCGGCCTAAAATCTCTAGCATGACTCGTGAAGAAGAGGAAGAAATGCAACATGATATATCAAAATTACGAGACCAAGTGCAACAAGTGTCACTTGCACAAAAAGGAATAGAATCTAAGATGGATTGTTTAAAGAAAGGTGTAGAAGCTAAGATGAATGACGTGGAATCTAATATTGATGATTTGAAGATAGATTTGAAGACAGACATGGAAGAATTGAAGACAAATATGAATAAGTTGCTACAAGAAAGGGTCACTAAGGGTGAAATGGTAGTAAAGGAAACTCATGATGAGAACAAAAAAAAGGTTAATCATGATTCCATAGACTCTAATGTTAGATCGAAGACCCACCATATTAGAAAAATAGATATGAGGAAGTTTGATGGCAAGGATCCCGCAACATGGATATTACAGATGGAGCAATTTTTCGATCTCAATAATGTGCAAAACACACAAAAGGTACGTATGGAAACTTTATATTTGGAACCAAATCAGTTGTATGGTATCAATGGCTTTGCTCTCGTAAACAATTTATCACTTGGGCAATTTTTACGGAAGAATTGATAGCACATTATGAGGATACAAAAAGCAACACTTTTTTTAGCCAATTGATAAGTCGCAAACAAAAGGGTTCAATAATAGAGCACATTGAGGAGTTCCAAAAATTGAACATAAGGATAAACGATATACTAGAGGAGCATAGGATTGATGTGTTCATAGGTTCTTTAAAGGATAATATCCAACATGATGTTCACCTTTGGGAACCTAATTCATTAGAGAAGGCATTTAGGTTAGCAAGAAAAATGGAAAGAAAAATTATGGCAACCAAGAAGCATACCACTCACAACTATAAAGACGGAAGTGTTGTTGCCGCTAGTCTTCCACAACCTATAAGGTTGACACCAGAACAATTGGAAGAAAAAAGAGCAAAAGGGCTTTGTTACAGTTGTGATAGCAAATACACTAAAGGTCATAAGTGCGCTGAGAAGAAATTATTCTACATAGATTGTGACGAGGAAGAAGAAAGGAGCAAGAAAGGTCAAAAGAAGAGGATATACTCTAGGAACAAAGCCTATATGAAGAACAAATGAATCCGACCATATCTTAATGCATTGGCGGGAATTACCACTCCTCAAACCATCAAGATAGAAGGACAAATCAAGAAGAAAAAGGTAATAGTGTTGATTTATTCAGGAATTACTCACAATTTTATTCATTGTAAGGTAGCAAAAGAATTGAATTGCTTCTTATATCAGCCGCCAGAGTGTCAAGTGATGGTTGCAAAATGGAGTAACAATAAATTTCTCTAGAAAGTGCCATAATATCAAGCTATCCATGGAAGAATATGTATTGACTAGCCTAATGCTCTCCATTCCAATGGGAGGTGCTGATGTTGTATTAGGAGTCCAATGGCTACAATCCTTGGGTACAATAGCTTTTAATTTTCAAGAAATTTTCATGAAATTTTCGATGGAAGGAAAGGAAGTTATATTAAGAGGTATTGCAGGGAAACCGGGAAAGATAATCAGCTCTAATGGTATGACAAAGCTTCTAAAAAAGGAACAAAAAGGTGTAATTGCACAATTATGTTCGCTAGATGTTTCCACATTGGAATCATCTATTTCAGATCTCCAAAAAGTCTTGGATAATCACTCCAAGGTATTTGAGACTCCCAAAGGTCTCCCACCTATTCGTGATCATGATCATGCTATTCATCTGATTCCAGGAAGTGTTCCTCCAAACATCAGATTGTACAGATATCCCTATGTCCAAAAGAGTGAAATTGAATGTATGGTTGCAGAAATGCTAGAGCTGGTATAATTCAACCGAGTCAAAGTTCTTTCTCTGCTCCAGTAGTATTGGTGCACAAGAAGGATGGATCATGGCGCATGTGTCCGGATTATAGGGAGCTCAACAAGCTCACTATTAAAGATAAGTTCCCCATTCCTGTCATTGATGAATTACTAGATGAATTGCATGATC
>APFE030168874.1:183711-202699 GCA_000404065.3 Pinus taeda
CCATACCTTGTAAGGCATTGGTTAGAATTACCACTCCTCAAACCATCAAGATAGAAGGACAAATCAAGAAGAAAAAGGTAATAGTGTTGATTGATTCAGGAAGTACCCACAATTTTATTCATTGTAAGATAGCAAAAGAATTGAATTGCTTCCTATATCCTGCACCAGAGTGTCAAGTGATGATTGCCAATGGAGGAACAATAAATTGCTCTGGAAAATGCCATAATGTCAAGCTATCCATGGGAGATTATGTATTGACTAGCCCAATGCTTTCCATTCCAATGGGAGGTGCTGATGTTGTACTAGGAGTCCAATGGCTACAATCCTTGGGTACAATAGCTTTTAATTTTCAAGAACTTTTCATCAAATTTTCTACGGAAGGAAAGGAAGTTGAATTAAGGGTATTGCAGGGAAACCAGGAAAGATAATCAGCTCTAATGGTATGACAAAGCTTCTAAAAAAGGAGCAAAGAGGTGTAATTGCACAATTATGTTCGCTAGATGTTTCCACATCGTAATCATCTATTTATCCAGATCTCCAAAAAGTCCTGGACAATCATTCCAAGGTATTTGAGACTCCCAAAGGTCTCCCACCTATGCGTGATCATGATCATACTATTCATCTGATTCCAGGAAGTGTTCCTCCAAACATCAGGCCGTACAGATATCCCTATGTCCAAAAGAGTGAAATGGAACATATGGTTGCAGAAATGCTAGAGGCTAGTATAATTCAACCAAGTCAATTCTTTCTCTGCTCCAGTAGTATTGGTGCACAAGAAGGATGGATCATGGCGCATGTGTCCGGATTATAGGGAGCTCAACAAGCTCACTATTAAAGATAAGTTTCCCATTCCTGTCATTGATGAATTACTGGATGAATGCATGGATCAATTTACTTCACCAAGTTGGATCTTTGTTCAAGATATCATCAAATCAGAATGAAGACTGAAGATATTCCAGAAACAACATTTAGAACTCATGAGGGTCATTATGAATTTTTGGTCATGCCTTTTGGCCTTACCATGCACCTTCACATTTAAAGTTTTGATGAATTCAATTTTCAAACCATTCCTTAGAAAATTTGTGTTAGTATTTTTTGATGATATACTAATCTATGGCAAGTCTTGGAAGGATCATGTTGAACATGCTGACAGGGTGCTACAACTATTGGAGGACAAACAATTATATGCAAAAAGATCCAAATGTTTCTTTGGAGTACAAGAGGTGGAATATCTGGGTCATATTGTATCTCATGAAGGAGTTAAGGTAGACCCTAGCAAAATTAAAGCCATTAAGGAATGGAGAATTTCCACATCCATAAAGCATCTGCGAGGATTTCTCGGGTTGACAAGGCATTATCGCAAGTTTGTTAAGAATTATGGGAGAATATCAGCACCTTTAACAACACTATTGAAGAAAGATGCATTTTCATGGACTCCAGAAGCAAAAAAGGCCTTCGAACATCTTAAAGAGGCAATATGCCAAGCACCGGTCTTAGCTACACCAGACTTCACAAAAAACCTTTATTGTGGAATGTGATGCTTCAGGAAATGGAATTGGTGCTGTTCTAATGCAAGATGAAAGACCCATTGCTTTTGAAAGTCGTCCAATCAAGGGAATTTTTACACAAAGCTATTTATGAGAAGGAAATGTTGACAATACTCCATGCACTTAAGAAATGGCGACCCTACCTAATCGGAAGACACTTCAAGGCAAAAACGGATCATGATAGCCTTAAATACTCTTTAGAACAAATATTATCCTCTGAAGAGCAACAAAAGTGGGTCACAAAGATGTTGGGTTATGACCTTGAAATCATCTACAAAAAAGGGAAGCAAAATGTGTTGGCAGATCCACTCTCAAGAAAGGATGACGATGTGGAAGGATTGTTGTGCGCCATTTCTATTATCCAACCAGATTGGATAAATGAAGCAAGGGAGGAATGGAAAAATGACGAAGAAGTGTGGGCACTTATTCGAAAGTTACAACAAGATTCCTGTACGTCGCATACATTTAGCTGGAAAAATGATTCGTTATGGTACAAACATCGCTTATAGCTCTGTAAGAATTCCCAGCTAAAACAAAAGATTGTTATGGAATTGCACACTTCTCCCTTAGGAGGGCACTCATGATTTTTAAAAACTTACCACATGGTTAAGAAGGAATTTTTTTGGGATGGCCTTAAATCAGATATTCAAAAGTTTGTGGCGGAATGTTTGGTTTTCCAACAAAATAAAGTTGAAAAAATTAAGACACCGGGTCTATTACAACCTTTATCCATTCCAAGCCAACGTTGGGAGGAGGTTTCAATGGATTTTATCACAAGTTTACCCAAGTCTGAGGGGAAGAGTGTCATCATGGTGGTAGTTGACAGACTTACCAAGTACGCACACTTTTGTGCATTATCACATCCATTTAAAGCCAGTACAGTTTCTACTGCATTTATGGAAACAATTCAAAAGCTACATGGAAACCCAAAGATTATTGTAAGTGACAGAGATCCCATTTTTCACTGGAAATTTTTGGACAGAATTATTTTCTTGTCTTGGTACTTAGTTAGCTCATAGCTCATCTTATCATCATCAATCTGATGGGCAAACTAAGATAGTAAACAAATGTTTGGAAGGATATCTTCGTTGCTTTGTATCTGATAAACAAACACAATGGGTCAAATGATTGCCTCTGGCTGAATGGTGGTATAACACTTCCTTCAATACAGCAACAAAATGACCCCATTTACGGCACTTTATGGGTATCAGCCACCATCCATCATGTCATATTTAAAAGAAAATTCTAAGGTTCAAGCAGTGGAACATCACATCGAACATCAACAACAAGTCCTCCAACTTTTAAAGGATAACCTCGTGTTGGCACAGAATAGAATGAAACAACAGGTAGATCAACATCGCATTGAAAGAAGTTTTGATGTAGGTGATTGGGTATTCTTAAGGCTACAACCATATAAGCAAATGTCCCTCAAGCAAGCTAAGAAGGATAATAAATTATCACCAAAGTATTATGGTCCGTACAAGGTGTTGCAAAAGATTGGTACTATGGCATACAAATTGGAGCTTCCTGCAGCTTCTCGATTGCACCCAGTTTTCCATGTTTCATGTTTAAAGAAGGTTATAGGCGACAAGCTCCCAGTTCAAACAATATTGCCAGAACTTGACGAGGAAGGAAAAATTATATTGAACCAGAAGCAGTCACAGAAACAAGAACTCGACAGCTACGAAATCGATCAATTTCAGAGTATCTTATCAAGTGGAAGAACTTATCTGCTGAAAATTCCACATGGGAGGATGAGAAATATAGAAGCATCAAGAACTACTCAAGCGTTGAGGACAACACTTTTTTGAAGGAGAGGGGCATGTTGGGTCCCTATAATACTAGTGATTACCCCATTACTATTGTAGTTGTACCCGTTATTAATATTGTTGTGCCCCTATTGTCCCCATATTGTTATCACCGTGCCCCATAGAATCCCTCTATTGTTATTTTTGTGGCTTTATATTATTATTGTTAGGTCGGCTGGGTTATATTATGACTCCTTAGACTCCTATGTATAGAAAGGAGGTTTTATCATTTGAATCATCAATGAATTGTTCATTTATGTAATGTAAACGAGGTTTCCCCCTGGAAGAGGTTGAATTTTAAGGCGTTGATCTATCTTTTCTATCTTTTTCTTGAGCTGTTTTCATAACACCATCCCACCATTAACCATTTGATAAATACATCCTTCCTACAAGTCTATAATATTGCACACAAATGTGCTTACATGGTATAACTCATGTATATTAAGCATGTTCCTCTCCAACATGTTTATCTTAATGACTACTTAACTAGACTATGATAACAACATGTAAAACTATCCATGACAAGGCAGAGGTATATATATAGAACAATTAAGCCCAAGTTTTCCTCTAGTTGCTATCATGCATATATGTATGGCATCACTATTCAAAAGCAATTTTTTTTTTGATGAACTATAACAAAAATTTAAACTCCTCATTTATGAGGGTCTTCAATAAAAAAAAACTTATTATCATGTTAACTCACATATTACAAATCCAATACACGGCTTATGGTGAATAAATAATGGTGATAAGTCCTCACTCCATTACCATTTCTCCATTAAAATGCAAATATAGTAATTAATAACCATATTAAAGGGTTCTCTTCTCAACGCACAACTACAATTTGTTCACAACCTTTGGCATGATGAAAATTATACCTTATCATCCGTAGTGCATGTACAAATTCTTATGCTATGGGAGTGCATGATGTTCACACGATCATCACACATACCATAATATCATACACCCACATATTATGGAATTTAACTATACTATACTTATTTTTATAAGTATCCCCAGGCTTTGATTCATTTACCTCACATTCATTTTGAATCAGAACGTACCATTGATTAACTCGATCCCTTTGCTCATTCTTTTTGTGCACACACAAAATTTCAAAATCTATTATCAAACTAACTATCTTTGTATGTCAAGCATACTTCCATTACGGAACCTTCGCATATCTAATATCTAAAAAAAAAAAAAAACATTTCATGTTTGCTGGAGCTATATATTTTTATTAAAAAAAAAAATATTTCAATCCGTGTAGAAAATTTCCGAAATTCGATCAACATCATTAACACACTTTATAATTAAATTAATTTTTTTTAACCCCCAAATATTTTTACATGTGGTTCACCCTACTTTTTGTTTCCTTGTAGTAGTTCTTTTCAAAATACTGTTACAACAACTTTAGATCATTTCTGCATTATTTAAAAGTTTTGTATCAGAAGATTATCAGAATAACTCTTACGTCAAGCTTCAATACTACTAAGCTCCATTTCATGTAATTTTTTTTTTGTTTACTAATAAGATTCAACTGTTGTCCACATTATTTTTAGTTCGACATTATATAACACTATTATGCATACCACAGTGTTCATATTCTTATTAATTGCATGACACAAAAGTGAAATGTCGACTTGTACATCGGGTCAATCTTTCATCATACTTCACAATTTGGGAGAGAGAAATCATCACACGTAGCCAACCAAACCTTTGACAACCACCCACAAGCATGCAAACACCCCACACTAGAATTAATGAGACTTTTCTATGAGATGGCTAAGTATCATGATTATATTACTCTAGTCATAGTCAAAATATGTTACTGTGTAAGCAACATGCAAAAATAGTAATTGACCCTCATTAAATGACGTTTTGATCCATTAACCATACAGTTAGAATATTGTTCCGTGAGCATTTACTGAGCTATGACACATCAATAAGGTTTAATATCTCCTCCTTATCTAATCACACGTTCATGATTAGTTGCTGGTTTATCGAGCCATTTTCACTCAAGGAAACTTTTCCATATTAAATGTTAACCTGAGAAAGCTATATTAAGCAATTTTTCTGCAGTACAAGCACTCGTGGACTCTTCCTTTGAGACCTGGTGCTTGGTCTTGGCTGTGGCATTGGGCTTTGGTGTTGACTTGTGATTTTTTGTTCAGTAGATGTTTACTTGAATGGGAATTTGCGACTTAACAGTCTTTTATGTTCGTGGAATTTTCAGATGGGCACTTATTACAAGAAGGTTACCATTGTTTTCAGTGATATATAACTAATAACACAAGGGCATAAAAGCAAACAAAGAGAGAAAGGAAATGACTATCTTGACCACATAATCAACCTTTGGATTGATACCCTATTATGAATTTTGACAACGAATAATTAAACATGCTCAAGAGCTTTTCCAATGTCTACACATTCTGCATCAAAGTTACAGATAATATTTATGACTATGTTAAATAGAATTGGGGAAAACGAGTTTAATATGTCGATGTTTAACAGAAATGTGGTTGTTTTTCATAATTAGGAATTAATATTTAACACAAATATTAAAAAAAACATAAATAAACCTAATAAAACCAAACTTTTGGGCACAATTTACAACAAAAACCAAACCCATGTAATCCTTTACATGTGGTTTATAGTTAACAACTAGAATTCATGTCCTTATATGCATCTCTTTGTGTCTTCCATGTCCATAATTGAACCTGAAGCCTGTGGCATCGATATATCACTTTGATTCTTTCATTTGTTGCTACAAAGAGGATCGATCTGAATGTGAGGTCGCAACAGTGAGCAACGAGTAAGTCTCGAACAAGAAGGATTATGAAAGTCTTCTATGTAAAAATAGGAAATTGTTTATACTCAGTTACAGTTTTTACTTGTAAGACTACAACAAGTTTACCCAATAGAGTAATAACAATCAAAATGGAGTAATAACCATAGAGAAATAATCACCAATTTATTAGTAAAATTTCGACCATTTTAAATACGTTTTCAATATGGATTCCTCAAGAAAACATATATATTGTCCTTGAGAACTCAGGGAGCCAAATGTTATATCACCATTGTATATAAAAACCGTTATGATGAAACAACCATCAGCAAGAAAAATCTGGGTCAATAATTTTTTCTAAACCATCAGGGTCTAGGACCAATTCCTGAGGCATCAACGTGGACATAGACAACTACTGCATAGAGCTTCTTCACCTTGCCAAAGAACAATTTACCTTTTCCCACCCAACTTAATTACCATTAATTTTTCCCATCCTTGGGCACAATCTCATATAAATACTGGTCCAATATGCACCACAAGCACACGCCAAGTATTGACGTATATGTGCCATGAAGCTAGGATTATGGTTTTTTAATACAGCTCAATCAGGATCTATGCTTCTATAACCGAGGATAAACTTAAGCTAGAAATCAGCTTTAAGGCTTAAAACTATTCATGCCTATCTGGATTGGTGGATAAGGTTGAATACAACAAAATACCTACGAAACCATCTATCATTCTCAGTTTCTTCACTCACCATTCTCACCTTCTAGACTTTGCGGATAACCGCTATCAAAAGGGAAACATCCAAGTTGCGGCTTTACCTTCCACGTCTACGCTTATCACAGGGTAAGGTTATGACCTACTATAGATGAGGATGCCTTCGATGATAATTCCTTTAATAGGTTGTTAGGTATTTGTAGTTTACAAAAGGAAACAACTTTGCTATAGCTTTTCCTCAATCCCATTATGGAAATGGTATCAGTTGGCTTTCTTGCCAACTTTGCATCTCCAACTTGTGGTAAGGCATTCTGAAAGGCAATGTTCAAAAAGAAGAAACAGTAGTAGCTAGGATTTTTTTATTCTTGTTCACACACTCCCCATAAAACGTGGTCTAAAACCAACCTTATCAATATACATCCTAGATGAGAAACCTTCCAATCAGATTCAAGAAAGAATAGGTACTTTCCCCAACACGCATGAGGAGTAAAACAACATGATCAACGTATCAAGTGCCCCGTCACTTGCTCGAAGCTTGAGCAGTGAAGCCTAAACGATATCCACTTCATGTCTATCTAATCATACAACTAGAATTTCGTAGAAGCCATTCGAGTGGCCTTAGGAACATTCGATGCCTATGTGTTAAGTCTTGGGTTGAACTCATGCAGTTGTATGATATGTTAACGACTATATGAGCACTTTGTCCTATTACAACAACTATGTGAGGGTTCTATCACATTCAAGCTCCTAGATCCGCCATCTTCGAACTCAGCAACATATCTAACACGTGGTTCTCTGAATGTGTTCACAATGATCGCTTGGTCGTGCCATGCTCACCTGTAAAACATTGTTAAGCAACCCACTCACCACGAGCTTCTGTTTCTGTGTGTGAATTCCAATCTATTGACTATAATGATGGTGCATGCAAATAAAATATCTTCATGGTAGATGGTAAGCCGTACAACAAACACCAAGCCACAAGAGAGGATCATCCCCACGGTGCATCATCCATCTTCTCACGACCATGAAAAATGTAAAACAAATTAATCAATTTAGTTAGACAGTTATTTTCCTCTAAAAACTACCGTCTAGTAGTCTCCATAAAAAGCAAAGAAGCCTCTACCTTCCTTTGTATTAATTTTTCCCACAACAGGATAGAGATTTGTCTCATTCCCATAATCACAACATGCACATTTTTCAATACAACCTCAACCTGTGGATTTTTTATTAGTAACACAACCATCACCGTCTTCGAGAGGGAAAAGACAACTCGTTTTATTTTCCCAAGGATTTAATGTGATACATGATCAAAACATACATTTCCTACCATAAACTGCATACACATTATATTCAAACATTCAAGAATGACTTGTTAAGAAGTTACTAGAAGTCAAAGATAAGGTATGCACAAGGAAGGGTTCTACCCAACATCTAGGCGAGGTACCCAATCTATCCCTCCTGATGGAAATTTATAGTTTGCACATCCAACGATGAAGATTACTGAATATCATGAATCAATGTATATTTGTCTTGACATCCATTTAACTGGATAATGAATTTTTGACCCATCAATAACCTCATTAATATGAGAATCCAAAATTCCTTGGATTGACAAGAAATCATGTTCTACATTTTAGGCTTCACCCTTTTAAAAAATTTGGGGTTAATTTTATTATAGGAATTTTATAATCAAAATTCATCAATGGAATTCTACAGAGGTGGATGAGTCCATAGGCCTCAATGTTTGATCCTAGACTCTAATACCATTTATAACAAAACTCCTTAGACTACCCAGGAAAAACAACCTTTAGACCCCATAATTTTAAATTTTTGTCTTAGTTCCAGTTAAGAGTTCACAACCACCACGAATTTAGTGAACCAAGAACCATAACTACAATGAAAGATCAAGGTGGAGTCATATACATGTTGAGTGATAAGAAGGTGTCTTTTAAACCCTATTTACCATATATTAATTATCAATCCAGGCATGATTTTTTATCTCAAGAGTCTACTCAGTTTGAGGCGGTCACTTGTTCCAGAGTAATGTTTGCAATATAGTGTTTACAAAAGTAAATGAATGCTAGAAAAAAATCTAATTGTAATGGCAAGAAACTTAAATGCTCTATAACTAAATCATTCACTCAAGAAACTATAGTGATCATCAGTCAAGGATGCAATAATGATAACTCTTTCCCCTGTTAACTAATGTAAATGGAAATAAATCACACACAAGACCTTCAATCTGAGAACTTAGATAGTAGTAGTCAATGTTCATTACAGTTGTAGATCTTTCTATCCACACTCAAGTAAATGCTGGAAATAACAATTTGATTAGCAGAAAAGGAACAACAACTAATCTATTGAAAATGTCGAGCGACAAAGCTTAATCTATAGAAATGAATTGAACAACAATCTTAATCGAAATGAATTGAACAGCAACCTTCAACTAATAGAGGAACAACAAAACTAATTAAATCTATAGAAATTGAACAGGAAACTTAATTATGTGTAAACACATAGCGACTATAGAATAATTGAATTAGTAACCTTATTCTAGTGTAAAGGACATTAACCACAATTATAAAGGAATGACAATTGCAGTTATAATTGAATGGCAGTTAAATGAACAACAATCACAATTCTAAGTGAAACGTAGTTAAATGAAAAACAATTGCAACTATAAATGACTAGCAATCGCAATTTTAAATGAACAACAGAATCCGAATTAGATAGTGCAATATTGTTTCAGAATGAACAACGTGACATTTTAAGTTGTGAATAATAATCTCGCTATCCAATTATGATTTCGATATAACAGAGCAATTCAAGGAAATGCTCAGAAACAGAAGATCACTGAACAAAGCGAATTAAGGAAATGCAAAGGAAATCAAACCACATACGACTGTAATTGTAAAATAGTGATATAAGAAGCAAGTGGATCCACTAGGGCCAGGCCCTTAGCCACCAGGGAAGCACTGTTGTGTTTACTCCAAGATCAGATAATGGAACAGTAACCGAGTTATATATTAATCATAAATGGTAGAGTTACAGCGATTGCTCTTCAAAGAGAGTCGATGATCAAAGTTAAAATTACGATAGCAAGTTCTACAAATTGACAATAATATCTGCCTCCCCGGGCTACCAATGCTGTCACTTTTGATAATGGCCAGGTGGAAGTATCAAGAGTACCAATAAGTCTTGAAGCAGTGATCCCTGAGGATCAAAAGATCCTGTGGGATTTGCTTTATCTTTGATCTCCAGTTATCGTTTTTTCTTCTTGTGCTGATGCCACATTTTCTCTTCCTTTTCTTGGACCATGTGCTTCGATATTGATCTCCTCGTCTTGATATGGCTTCCTGTTGAAGGGACAACAGTTGCTTCTACTTTTTCTTTTCCTCCTAAATAGTGATTTTCCATTTTCTTCACTTTCTGTATAGAAAAAGACAATAATTAGTAACTTTGTATCAATCACAAATCTCCTTAATTCTATCATAATTATTTAACATATTACCATATTAGAATGTAAAGGAGTTATGATTCAAAGGAAAAGGTAAAGAAATAAATGGGAAAGACATACCTTTTCCAACGCTCAACACACCCCCTGATTACCCTTTTTCATACCCTCATGAAAACATTGTAATTTACATGCAAGGCAGTTAGGGAATAAGCTAGAGAGGGATTTTCATGCAGTGGTCTAAAACCATGATGTGTAGCTAAAACTTCAAAAATATGCCTTGTCTATCCTTTAGGCAATTCATATAGGGCCTTATCCCTTGCTACAGGATACTAGATAATTGGACTTCAAAGCCTACAACCTAGCCAATACGGCCCTTCTCTCAATATGAGGTTACTATAGGTAACCAGGTGACTAGCAGCTAACTTAAATTTTTTGTAATTGAATGGCTCTTTGTCCTGAACATTCCAATTGTAAGTCTTCCATCAGAGTTTAGCTGTTGCTATGGCAAGGCCTTTGATGGATAGGAAGTATTCTACCCCTTGCTAGACAACTGCTATGTGAATGGGTCCTAATGTTTGGATCACACCATTCTTTCTCATTAAGCTTCTATGCTTATCCCACAATTGTAATGGATTTTTTGGCTCACCCCTTACCCAAAGATCTAACCCATTCTCTTGTCTCTGAAAGGTATTATGGTCTTTAAGACACTTTATCTGGTTAATAGCAAAAGAGATGAATGCCTGAAGCTAGATATCACCCACAAAAGGACTCGAGTTCTCTTTCATTTCATCCTCCAACACAAATTTATGCAAATAAAACTGACATAGAAATCACTAGACTTTCACCCCATAATGTTTACAACAGTTTATAAAATCATCAATATTTTTTAACTCTATAGGCACCCCTGCCTTGACAGCCGTAATTTTTAATTGTAAGTACCTTTCCATAAAAAACAAAGCATAATTTTTGGCAGGTGCCCTACATGCTAGAACATCAGTATATAGACAACAGAGACCATCCATTTGACTCATAACTGTGTATAGTCTACTGGTTACCTTTTTAACTTTTTCCTCTACCATCTAACACCTATCGAAGGCCTCGCTCTCTAATGCATTGATGTTCTTTACCTTTTGCTGTAGCTTTTGATATTTTTCCCGAGGAATAGTTTCTTTTATGAGCTTTTCTATCGTCTACTAGGCCTGCACCAGATCCTTTTGAAGTCTCACTATCCTAGGATCATTGTACATCAAAACTTTTTTGGGTTGGAGATCTACCTGGATCTCCTTATTGCGACATTTGGTTCCTATAGTCTATGTTTCCTTCTCATGAACTATCTGGTCAGTCGTGACACTAGAGGACAATGCCTCTATCTCGACATCCTTATTACAGACTCGTGTGTCTTCTGTTTGGGCCTCTACATTTGTAGCAGCCACATGCTATTCATTGTGGTCCTAAATGATAATGGGTTTGGTTTGAGTTCTTTTGGTCTTCATTTTATGGGGTTTCGTCTGGGTGGCTGCATCATTTTTTCCAGGGGTTCTTTTTGAGATTCTCCCCATTTTTAGGACCCTTATTTGTTGTTTGAGTTGTTTAACAACATTTAGTAGCCTTTGTTGTTCCTTTCATAGCCTTTGGATTTCATTCATTTTCTTCAAAGGAACAATTGTTTCTTTTCTTGGGCCTGGTCTTTGTTCTTTAGGGATTGTACCCTCTCCCTGACTTATTTCCATAGTTTCTATTTTGAACGCTTCTTTAGTGTTCTCATCCTTTTGATTAGGTTTCCCAGGGGAGGTAACCCTGGTTTGATCTACTATTTCCATGGTTGTTTCTGCTTCTACTTCTTCTTCGTCATTCATCTCCTCAGATGCACTCTTGCTATGAGCAGAGTGTTCTTGTAATTGTCCTACCTCAATATCGAGGTTGAGTGGGCTGTGGGGTTGGATATACTCCCCCATGTTGGCCAAAATTTGGGCCAATTCATCTTCCTGTAGAGGGTTTTGTAATGGGCTTCCATTGGGTGGCTCTACTTCCTCTCCTTCTTCCTCACTGGAGTACTCAGTTTCCTCTTCTGGTTCCTCTTCTACATTTTCTTCTAATTTTTCTTCTTCATTTTTCCCTCCTTGAAGTTGTGGGGGTTGCTCATCCTCTTAGTCATATATCTCTAATGGTTGGCTACTATTTTCTTGGGGATTTCCCAACATTCCCATGATTCTCCCCAATCTAGCAGACTGTCTATGTCTCTACGGTCTGATTGATGTGCTAGCAATTCTTTTTTGTTTCGGGGCTGGTAAGGCCAATCCATCATCTATTGAGAATACTAATTCTTCCCAACTAATCTGTTGTTGACCGAGACTATAGCTGAATATTAGCCAAATTAAGCCTTGATGACTTACTACTGTCTCTACATGATGAGATTTTCTTATGCTCCAAGTAGCATCATGCAATAAAAAATTTAAATATGCGGGCAAATTTACAACACATTTTTGTTTTAATATGGTTAACAATTTGAGATGGCATGGTCTTACCACTTCTTTTCTCCCATCACATGTGATGTAGCTTTACACAATTCTGGCTAATTCTGCATAAGGTTCTCTCAGGATTGCAAGCAGGACTCCTTTTCCTTTAGCAGTAAGGCTCTGTCCTTCATCTTGGAAGATGGTTATGGCATCTTGAAGTCTCACTTTTTTCTGAGTCGATACTAGTCCAATAGCTGGGAGTCCTGATACTTTAGCAATTATCACATCTATTACTATTATTTGCCTCCCCCTCACTGTGGAATGATCTTCCTGCAAATTCTACAGAAATTCAATGGCTATCGTCTCATGAGATTGCTGTAGTCAGTTAAGGTAGGCAATCCATCCTGCTCTCACTAAAATTTTGCGTGTAGTGTCGAAGATTATTAACACCTGTGGTTCGCTGCGTATTGATCTGCCTCCCATTTTGTTCAAGCTTAGCACACTGTTAACTTTTATGGAGCAAGAACATAGAAATGACAATGGAACAACAAGTTGCTCAAGCTTTAGCACACTGCTAATTTTTACAGAGCAAAAACATAGAAATGACGATGGAACAACAAGTTGTGCATATTGGGAAATATCAATACTGTTAAGCTTTCTATTCTTGAGTTCTGATGGAGTCATGGTACCTCCAAATAGGGAGTTGACATGCATGCCAGTGTATTATGGAGGTCACCCATGCCCCCCCTGAAATGTTATAGGTTGTCCACAACTGGAAAATAAAGGAGCAGCGTGCTAGAATGCAGTCATACAATAAAGAGAAAGGAACATCGTATATATCCATGACATGATTACAAAAAGAAACAGATTACTGAAATCGAGGCTTATGATGGAAATCGCGAATAGATATGGAAATGCTGTGAAATGATGCAAAAAATAAAGGAGAGGATAGCTAATGTGAGAAAAAATTCTTATTCGGTCATTATCCACTTTAACCATTATGATTGATTTATAAATGATTTTTCATGTGTAAAATGTTCGAAAGGGTTATATAACATAATCTCATTTGAAATCAAAATAAAAATATAAGAAAAGGGTTTATAATGGCTATTGATGTATGAAAGTATGACTTCAATACCATCAACAGAGCTCTGTTGCCACAGGTGTCCATAACCTTGATAGAGTTGCTTGTTTCACGCTTGGAACCATAATCCTTTATGTATGCCTACGAAAGTGTTGTGTGATGTCAGAATGGAGGCTATTGTACTGGCTTGGTAACCATATGAATCACAATGCCATTCACTAGGAAGGAGTGAAAGGTGGGCAGGCTGGCTCGTGATGAGACCTCTTGTTCCGAGGACTTTTTTATTTTTCTGATATGCCTCTTGGATCATATCCCTAGTGTGGTGGCCATAGTGGGAATGCCACTTCACTTTCTTCCTTATTATCATGGTAGGCTGGCTCTTGATGAGACCCCTATCCTTCATTTGACAAATCATGTTAGTAATCATATAGATATATATTTTTTTCTTCTTTTTTTTTTTCTTTTATATAGCACTTTCCTATTTATATACAAAGAATGGCTCAACACTCCTTAAGAGTAGGGATGTGGAAGAATTCTGAACATCTCAATAGAGGAAAATATGCCCTTATTCTTATTCAATAATAATAATCAAAGAGAATTATGAAGATTAAGAAAGAACCAACATGATAAAAATAATCAATCAAATTGGTTTTAGTGAAAATAAAGATAGCAAAGTGATATAAATAGTTGTGTCCTTCCCTCTTTTTTTATCGATACAAATCAATTTCTCTAAAAATAACAAATTTTCTTTGGTTTGCTGATTTCAGTATCCTCCAGTTTTTGTATTCTTGCATAAATGTATACCTGTGCCTTAAAGAGATCATAAACAATGAACCATCATTTGCAAAAATCCTCTAAATGATGAAACATGCACACACACGAAAAAGAATGCACTCAGAAAGTGTTGTTCCTTAGATGGAACAAGTGATGTTCCTTAAGAGGGATAGTAAAAAGAACATTTTCACGCAAAATCGTGGTTCCTTTAAGAGGAACATAAAACAAAAGAAAAAATACACTCGAAACTACTATTCCTTAAGAGGAACAATAGTTGTTCCTTAAACGGAACAGTAAATAAAGCAAACGCGAACTAAAATACTGATCCTTTGACAAAACAGCCTAAGATCGTCCGAAATAGAAACTGTTGTTCCTTCGAAAAGAACGAAAGAAAGAAAAAAATGCAAAGAATGGTTGTTCCTTGATAAGGAGCGGCAAAACAATCTAGTGGAAGTGTTGTTCCTTTGGAAAGGAATGGCAAAACAATTCTAGAATGTTGTTCCTTCAGAAAGGAACAACAAAAATGCGGAAATGTTGTTCCTTCGGAAAGGAACAGCAAAATGCAAAAGTGTTGTTCCTTCGGAAAGGAACAGCAAAAAGGCAGAAATGCCATTCCTTTGGAAAGGAACAACAAAATGCGAAAGTGGTGTTCCTTCGGAAAGGAACAACAAAATGTGAAAGTGTTGTTCCTTCAAAAAGGAATAGAAAAAAGGTGGAAATGTTGTTCCTTCGGAAAGGAACAGAAAAATGCAAAAGTGTTGTTCCTTCGGAAAGGAACAACAAAGAGGTGGGAATGTTGTTCCTTCAAAAAGGAACAACAAAATTGCAGAAATGTTGTTCCTTCGGAAAGGAACAACAAAAACAAAAAAAACAAAAAAAAATGCAGAAATGCAAAAATCTGTACAACAAGTAGTTTATACAAGCACAAAAGAAAAAAAACTTATGTACAAAATTTTAAGAATAATGGAATTATTTAGTGAACCAATGCCAAGGAAGGGTTATTTTCCTCAGCAAGAATCTACATATTAGAATCTTCCCGGAGCTGGTGGTAAAAGGATCCCTTAGTAAGTGGTTTATGGTATAGTCACACTTGGTGGCCATTTGCTTTAAAGGTATGTCCAGACCTGTCAATAGTAGTCAAAGTAATGGTGCCATTGTCATGCACTTTCCGTATTTCATATAGTCCAAGCCCTCGAGTCTGAAGTTTTCCTAGAAATTCCTGAAACCTGGAGTCATATAGGAGTGCCCAATCTCCTTTGTGGAAGATTTTCTTTTTGATCAGGGCGTTGTGCCATTTTGCTCTCTGCTGTTGAATTAATGCAGTGCGTTGAAGAGCCGAGAACCTAATTTCATCTAGCTTGTTAATTTGCTATAATCTGTTAGCCTAAGCCTCATTCAAATTCATACCGATCTCCTGTGCTGTTCTTAATGTTTGTATTTCAAACTCTATTGGAAAGATGGGTTCTTTTCCAAATACTAGCTGATATGGTGAACATTTGGTGGTGTTTGTCCACGTTGTTCAGTATGCCCACAAGGCTTCGGGCAATCTTGAAGCCCAGTCACGTCTGTGCAATGCAAGTGTTTTTGTAAGTATTGCCTCTATCACCTTATTCGTGCTCTCTACTTGGCCATTTGCCTGTGGGTGATACAGAGTGGTAATTTTGTGCTGAGTGTGATAATTTTTTAATGTTGCAGTGACTTTATTACCTACAAATTGCGGTCCTCTGTCTATGATTATGTCCCTTAGGAGGCCATATCGCACAAATATTTGCAACAAGAAATGAATCACAGAGCCTTTTGTAGCTCTTGGAAGTGCCTCTGCTTCAACCCATTTGGTGAGATACTTTGTTGCTACTAGAATATATGTTTTCTGATTTGATGATGGGTTGATCAGACCGACCAAATCGAGCACCCAACGCTCAAATGGTTCGATTAATAACTATTGGTTTAAAGGCATTTCCTCAAATTGTCCAGGGCGTCCTGCTCTTTGGCAACTATCATAGGCTTGCACAAATTTCTTAGCATCTTCAAATATTGTGGGCCACTAATAACCTATTTGCAAAACCTTGTGACCAGTCCTACGATCTGTGAAATGTCTGCCAAATGGTTTGTCATGACAAGCTTTCAGAATGTCAAATATTTCGTCTTCATGGACGCATCTTCTAATGTGCATATCTGCCCATGTATGAAATAAGTAGCCCCCAATCCAAGAAAATCGGGTACTCTGTTGCACAATCTGTTTGCCTTCATTGGGGGTTAGATGCTTTGGTAATTTACCTACTACTAAATAATTTGCAACATCAGCATACTAGGGAGTCTTGATAGTAACAACGAACAAATGTTCATCTGGGAATTGATCATCGACTGCTGCTATGTCCACTGGCTTCGGTGTTCGTGAGAGAAAATCAGCTACAGGATTCTCTTTCTGTTGGGTCCCTATAATACTAGTGATTACCTTATTACTATTGTAGTTGTACCCCTTATTAATATTGTTGTTCCCCTATTGTCCCCATATTGTTATTACTGTGCCCAATAGAATCCCTCTATTGTTATTTTTGTGGCTTTATATTATTATTGTTAGGTCGGCTGGGTTATATTGTGACTCCTTAGACTCCTATATGTAGAAAGGACGTTTTGTCATTTGAATCATCCAAGAATTGTTCATTTATGTAATGTAAAGGAGGTTTCCCCCTCGAAGAGGCTGAATTCTAAGGCGTTGATCTATCTTTTCTACCTTTTCTTGAGCTGGTTTTATAACATTTGGGGTCAGAGCTTTGGATTCTAGGGTTTCGTTGCTCCAAACAGGTCATCGTGGCATTTTCGCTATAACTTATTTCTGCAATGTTTCAGAAGCTAAAAAAAATACCCATTTGAGAAGACATCGTGCTGAATCTCGGGTCCGAATTTAAGAGCTTTTTTCACTATATTTGCGGAGATATGATCTGAGGAAGTTGGTCTTTTTGTAGACTCCTGAATTACATTCCAAACAGGTGACCTAGGGAAAATCGTCATAACATTTTCTCTGAGCATTAGATTGAAATTTCATAAGAAGGTACAGAAAGAGGATGGATTGTAGTTTCTTGTATACACTTTTCAGATCCAAAGGTCGAAAAAGTGACTCGTGGCATGTCGTACAAGTTCGTTCTCCTGAACTAGTCTATAATCAGGTCACTGTGGGAGATTTAGCATAACTCTTTCTTGGAGAATCCAATTTGGATCAGACTGGTGGCATTGGAAAGAGGACATAGAGTGCTACCACAAGTTGTAATTTCAGAACTGGATGATCTGAAAGTACAAAGATACATCAGAGACAATATCGGGCTCCTACAAAGAGAAAAATGGTGTGTAGATTCTTTTAAATTTTTGCTTAAGATTGGTTTGAAAATTTATTTTGAAGGAATTCAAAGGACTAGTAGAGCATTATTATCGGTAGCTAATGCCCTGAGGAAAGAAAATGCAAACACCTAGTAAGGAACCTGAAAGCTCTAGCATGACTCATGAAGAAGAGGAAAAAATGCTACATGATATATCAAAATTACAATAACAAGTGCAACAAGTGTCACTTGCACAAAAAGCAACAGAATCTAAGATGGATGGTTTAAGGAAAGATGTAGAAGCTAAGATGGATGGTTTAAAAAGATGTGTAGAAGCTAAGATGGATTGTTTAAATAAAGGTGTAGAAGCGAAGATGGATGGCATGGAAGCTAAGATGAATGGCATGGACGCTAAAATTGATGGCATGGATGATAAGATGGAAGAATTGAAGATAAATATGAACAAGTTGCTACAAGAAATGGTCACTAATGGTGAAAGGGTACTAAAGGGAAATCATGATGAAGAACAAAAGAAATGTTAATCATGATTCCATAGACTCTAATTTGGGATCGAAGACCCATCATATTCCAAAAATCGATATGAGGAAGTTTGATGGCAAGGATCCCGCAACATGGATATTACAGATGGAGCAATTTTTCGATCTCAATAATGTGCAAAACACACAAAAGGTACGTATTGCAACTTTATATTTGGAACCAAAATCAGTTTGTATGGTATCAATGGCTTTGCTCTCGTAAACAATTTATCACTTGGGAAATTTTTATGGAAGAATTGATAGCACATTATGAGGATACAAAAAGCAACAATTTTTTTAGTCAATTGATAAGTCTCAAACAAAAGGGTTCAATATGGAGCACATTGAGGAGTTCCAAAAAATTGAACATAAGGGTAAAAGATATTCCAGAGGAGCATAGGATTGATGTGTTCATAGGGTCTTTAAAGGATAATATCCAACATGATGTTCGCCTTTGGGAACCTGATTCATTAGAGAAGGCATTCAGGTTAGCAAGAAAAAAAT
>APFE030168874.1:209350-250397 GCA_000404065.3 Pinus taeda
CCATATTGTTATTATTGTGCCCCATAGAATCCCTCTATTGTTATATTTGTGGCTTTATATTATTATTGTTAGGTCAGGTAGGTTATATTTTGACTCCTTAGACTCCTATATATAGAAAGGAGGTTTTGTCATTTGAATCATCAAAGAATTGTTCATTTATGTAATGTAAAGGAGGTTTCCCCCTCAAAGAGGCTGAATTCTAAGGCGTTGATCTATCTTTTCTATCTTTTCTATCTTTACTTGAGCTGGTTTCATGACACTTTCCCAAGTCGATCTTTTATTGTGATGTCAAATTCCTACAATAAAATCAACCATATTGTTACTCTAGCATTTGTAACAAGTTTATTTGCTAAGTATTTTATGGCAAAGTGATCTGTATATAAAACAATAGGATATCCAGTGATATAATGCCTAAATTTATTTACAGCATGTATTACAACTAAAAACTCTTTTTGAGTTACAGTATAGTTTAGCTCAGTAGGAGACAAAATCTTGCTAATATAATAGATTGCATATTCTTTTTTGTCTTCTTCCTACCCAAGGACTGCTCCAATAGTTGTGTCTGAAGCATCTGATGAAATTTGAAATGGCAAGTCCCAATTTGGGCCTTTAAGCACTAGCGTTGTTGACACAAGCTTTTTCAAATCTTCAAAAGCATGGTCACATTTATCTATCCAAGAAAAATCAACATTCCCTGTTAGTGCGTATAGAGGTACAACTATTTGAGAAAAATGTTCTATGAATCTCCTATAATAACCAGAAAATCCTAGAAAATTACGTACCTCTGTCTATGTGGTAGGAGTAGGTATTAACAAAATTATTTGAATTTTGGCCGGATCTACCTGTATTCCAGCTGCTGAGATATAATGACCTAGGATGAGCCCTTCGGTCATCATTATATAGCACTTTTCATGGCTCAATCAAAGCCTGGTGGCAATACATCATTGTAGCACCTTTTCTAATGTGTCACCTTTTCCAATGTGTCTAGTGCTGGCTGAAAATCATCTCCATATGGTGTGAAATCATCCATGTATACTTCAAGCCCTTCATTTATTAAATCTTAAAAGATGCTGAGGATATCCCTCTAAAATGTGGTAGGGGCATTGCATAGGCCAAAGGGTAGGACTCTGTAAGCAAATGTTCCCCAAGGATAGGTAAAATTCGTTTTATCATGGTCTTCAGGGGCAATCTATATCTGATTGCATCCATTGAAGCCACCCAAGAAAGAAAAAAATTTCTCTCCTGCTAATGTGTCTAATACCTGATCAATGAATGGAAGGGGAAAGTGGTCTTTCTGGGTTGCTTTGTTTAGTTCTCTGTAATCTATAGAAATCCTCGATCTTCCGTTCTTCTTTGGCACCACTACTAGTGGAGACACCCACTTGCTATCGAAGATCAGATAAATAAAGTTTACATCCAAAAGTTTTTGTAATTCAGCTTTCACAATATCTTTCAGGTGAGGGTTGAGTCTCCGTTGGGGTTGGCGAACGGGTCTAACATCCTTTTCTGTATAAATGTGGTGCGTACACAGCTGGGGATCAATTCCCTTCATGTCTAGATAATCCCATGCAAAAGTTTACTTATATTTCTTCAGTAGTTGGACCAGCGTTTCTTCTTGTTCAGGAGTCATTTTTTTGTTAATGTTCAATGTTTTTCCTCGCTCAATCTCTATAGTTTTTCTGCTTGAAACAAAGATGGTGGGTATTGATTGGTCATGAGTGTCTTTAAGGGGATCTTCTTCTAGTTCATTGTCAAATAATGCCTCTATCATGTGACATTGTACATGGGATCTAGATTCAGATTGGTTAATGAAGTTGTTAATAACATCATCCTCTATTTGGTCTTTAAAATCGAGGGCATCTTCTATGGTTAATTGGGACCTAATGTTTTCTATGAGGTATGATATAGGTTTTTTTGTTAGTTTTCATTATTGTTAAACTTGGCTGGGCTGGAGGGTATAGAGCTAGATTTTTTGTATTACTCCCTATAGTTATAGTCATACTACCTTGTTGGCAGCCAATGTAAGCATCAACAGTCGCAAGCCAAGGTCTACCTAAGATTAAAGGGTGTCCATCAAGTTAGTTTTTGGGGTTGATTATCAGAAAGTTGGCAGGGTATTTCCAGGAATCTACGGACACCATTACATCATGTAGTGTACCTTTTGGCCTAATCACAGATCGGTCAGCTAGTTCCAATAAGGTGGACATTGGTTCCACTGATGTAATGCCGAGTTTTTGACAAGTGGTGGTTGTTAAAATATTAATTGTAGCCCCTAAATCAACTATGGCATTTGAAAAGGTTTGTCCATTGATTTGCACCATCACTATAGGATTCCCTAGGTCTTCATATTTGACAGGTTCTTCTCTTCCTGATAACAGATCAGATAGGGTGCCAACTATTTGGATGGTTGGGTTAGTTGTTATTCTCCTCTTTGGCTTCCTTATACATAACTCTTTGATGGCTTTTACATATATTGGGATATCTTGGATAGCTTGGAGGAGTGGGATTTTTATATATAAATTTCTTAGTTCTCCCAGAAGATCAACGTCAGGATGTTCTATAGGGCATGGTATGATTAATCATTCTAGGAATGGGGGAGAAGATGTGGTTGCTTGCTCGTGAGTTTGTTGTCTGACCACATCCTCTTCTTGTAGTGGTTGTTCTACGGGTAACTGATTTTCAACTTGAGCATTTTTATCTCCCTTAGTTTCTATGATGTGCCCAGACCTTAATTGAAGGTCGTTGCACTCCCTTACATCGGTTTCTAGTTTCGGTGTTTCAATTATCTGAACAGATTGAACTGGTCTATTATTTGGGTTCGGGTTGGGTTGGGCTGGAAGTTGCAGTCTTAAGTTTGAAAAGGGATTTTGTTGTATTGTATATGGCATTGGTAGTGTGGGTTGAGGGAGAGGGATAGTTCCAGCTAGCTGATTCATTGGTCTTTGCCAATTTGATTGCCAGGCTTGACTTTGTGAAGTGGGAGGAGACCATTGCATTGGATATGCATTGTTTTGCCAATATGGTGGAGAGTAGGGAAAAATTGGCCAATTGGGTTGTCTTGTCTAATTTGGCCATGGTGATGAAGGAAATGGTTGTTGTGATGAGTTTGAAAAGGGTGGCTGATTTTGCCACATTGTATTATATTGCTAAGCATGATATTGTGGAGATTGGAAAGAAGAAGATGTATGAGAGGGCATACCTGGTTGTCGTGGCTACCATTGATGGCACTGATTGAGTAGGTACACTAGTTCTGATTCTTCTTCTGCTTCTTTGTAGACTACTTTCAAACCAGGAGTGAGGGGCAGTTCTCTATGGAGTGATCTTTTGTACAAATAGCAGAAACTTGAACTGCATCCAGTGGGCACTCTTTGTGGCTATATTTCTTTCTGCATGTAGGGCAGAATATGCCAGGTTTTTCTTTGCTTCTGCTTGTTTGTATTTAGCCTGCATAATATCGAGTTGCATTGTCAGAGTTCCCAATATATTAGTTTTGAAATGCTCAAATAAATTCATGATTTCTGCACGGGTTACTCCTCCAATGGAGATCTTGTTGTCCCTTGTGAGCATATCACATTCCACTGGTTTTAGCCTTGTACTGCCATTAGAACTCCTGATAGACGAATCAATAATGTCAGCAAAATTTTCTTGATAGATGTCACCTTTTCCCATAATATTTAGTGTTTCAACCCATTGTTCCTTCATCCCTATAATTAATGTCATTTTTAATACATTGTCAAGTAGGGGTAATGATGTATAAGGAGATCTCTAAAGATTATACTGAAAACGCTCAACATACTCTTCTAGTGTCTCATTAGGTCTGGCTACCATCTGAAATATTTCATCCTTTAATTCTCTAGACCTACAATAATCCTGATACTTCTTTAGAAAAGCACCTTTCATCTGACCCCAGTTGTTTATAAAACCTCCACCTAACCCCATAAACCATCGTAAAGCTGATCCTTTTAATGTGGAGGGAAATAATTTTAGCTTTTGGGGATCAGTGGTATAGTCATACCCCTGGCGTAGCACGTCGAATTCAAACAAAAATGCATCTGGATCTTCCAATGTTAGGCCATGGAATGTAGGAATATGTTGAAGAGGAATGACCTTCATAGGTGCATTAACTGCAGTATCTACAATGGGATATTGCAGTGTGGAGGTTTGAGGTGTTTGTTGGTTCTAGGCCATTTGGTCAAATATGTGCCAATATCCTTCTGGGATTTCTAGGGAGGTATTCCTAGGCTGGCTAGAAGGAGCAAGAATGACCTTGACAGCACATCCCTTTGTCTGGGATGATGAGAGTTTCTCATTGAACTAATGTTTGGGGGGATCTTAGCTTTTTAGGTTATTTAGCTTTATTCTAGATGATTTTGACAGCACTTCCCTTATCTGGGCTGCTTAGTGGCTGAACTATTCCAAGAGGAGATCTTGGTTCTTTGGTTTCCACTATTTCTCCTCCTCCTTCATAGAGATTACTAAGGTTCCCTTCTTGTAACAATTTTGGGCTAGAATTCTCAATTTCTTGAAAATCTTGCTCCTCTGTTTGGCTGTGCACCTCAGCAAAGGCTACATTATGGGTGATTCTATGGCCTGAAGTGAACTAGTACGTTGTCCAAAAGCAACTTTTCTAGGGTCTACTAATGGCTAAGATTCTATTTTTTTAATGATATCTTCTATAAAGGTCGATCAGCCAAGGGTCACTAGTCCCTTAGCTTTATCAAGTTTGGGTATTGGTTTTGGATTCTTTTTAGGCTTTTTCTTCTTATTCATGCACATAAATCAAATACTTATTTCTACCCAAAGTAATCAACAAATCTGTAGGAATGTGGGTGAGGGAGTAGTGCTCTTACATGCTCAGTACGGAGGTTCTTACCTTTAATTTTTAAAACCCAATTCTCTCCTAGCAAGTACTCACACTACTCTCTTTTCAAAAGAAACAAATGGCTACACTCTCCCCAGCAATGGTGCCAAAATGTTGAGTGATAAAAAAGTTTCCTTTAACCCCTATTTACCCTACATTAATTATCAATCTAGGCACGATTTTTTATCTCAAGAGTGTGCTCAGTCTGAGGCAGTCACTTGTTGAAGAGTAATGTTTGCAGTATAGTGTTTACAAAAGTAAATGAATGCTGGAAACAAAATCTAATTGTAATGGAAAGAAAGTTAAATGCTCTGTAACTAAATCATTCACTCAAGAAACTACAACAAGCATTAGTCAAGGATGCAGTAATGATAACTCTTTCCCCTGTAAACTGATGTAAATGGAAATCAACCACAGACAAGACTTTCAATCTGAGAACTTAGACAATAGTAGTCAATGTACGTTACAGTTGTAGATCTTTCTATCCACACTCAAGTAAATGCTGGAAATAACAATTCGATTAGCTGAAAAGGAACATCAACTAATCTATTGAAAAGGTAGAGTGACAAAGCTTAATCTACACAAATGAATTGAACAACAATCTTAATTGAAATGAATTGAACAACAACCTTCAACTAATAAAGGAGCGACACACCTAATTAAATCTACAGAAATTAAACAACAAACTTAATTATGTGTAAACATATAGCGACTATAGAGTAATTGAATCAATAATCTTATTCTAGCATAATGGAAATTGCAGTTATAATTGAACGACAGTTAAATGAATAGAAATCACAATTGTAAGTGAACTGTAGTTAAACGAACAACAATCGCAACTGTAAATGAACAGTAATTGGAATTGTAAATGAACAGCAGAATCCGAATTAAAAAGTGTAATATTGTTTCAAAATGAATAGCATGACATTTTAAGTTCTGAATAATAATCTTGCTATCTGATTATGATTTCGATATAACGGAGCAATTCAGGGAAACGTTTAGAAACAAAAGATTACTCAATAAAGCGAATTAAGAAAATGCAAAGGAAATCAAACCACACACGACTGTAATTGTAAAATAGTGATACAAGAGGCAAGTGGATGCACTATGGCCAGGTCCTTAGCCACTAGGGAAACATCGTTACATTTACTCCAGGATCAGATATTGGAACAACAACTGAGTTATATATTAATCATAAAAGGCACAGTTACAGTGATCGCTTTTCAAAGAGAGTCGATGATCAAAGTTAAAATTACAATAGTAAGTTCTACAAATTGACAATAATATTTGCCCTCTAGGTTACCAACGCTATCCCTTTTTATAATGGCCAGGTGGAATTATCAAGAGTACTGATAAGTCTTGAAGCAGCGATCCCTCAGGATCAAAGGATCCTAAGGGATTTTCTTTATCTTTAATCTCCAGTTATCGTTTTGTCTTCTTGTGCTCATGTCGTGTTTTCTCTTCCTTTTCCTGGACCATGCGCTCTGATCTTGATCTCCTCGTCTGGATACGGCTTCCTGCCAAAGGGACAATAGTTCCTTTTTCTTTGTCTTTTCATCTTGAATAGTGATTTTCCATTTTCTTCACTTTTTGTATAGAAAAAGACAATAATTAGTTAGTTTGTATCAGTCACAAATCTCCTTAATTCTATCATAATTCTTTAACATATTACCATCTTAGAATGTAAAGGAGTTATGATTCAAAGGAAAAGGTAAAGAAATAAATGGGAAATACATACCTTTTCCAATGCTCAATAATACACTACGTGTGAAATCACATATTGTCATTACATGAAATCCTTATAATATCTTTAATGTCTTCATGCGACAATGCAAGAACATTTTCTTGTATCTGCTTCTACTAACATGGGCATGTAGAGCTAATTCTGTCGTGTCTAACATGCACATGTGAGAATATCTGCACAATTCCCCATCTAGTACCAAAGTGAGAGCATAAGATATTACCTTGGGTTATTACATCTAATATGCTTATGAAGAAGAATATTGATATAGCTCACATGGGCCACAACCAATATTATATTCTTATTCAACATAACTTTTAAGCTCTCGAGCTGAGTGATTTACCCATTCCAACTATAAGAGATAATAAATGAACCATCAACTTATCTCAGCTAAATGATTTAACTCATAGTAAGTAAGGACTAAAATAAAACCCATGTCATGCTAATGAATCTCATCATAATAGAGGAAAGTACCATTAAATACATTGACACATAAGCATAAGTAATTCATGCAACATTCCCATAGCGAAGAAACTTGATAAAATCTTCACATAATCACATGCAATTAAACAAGAGAGAGAGATAGTAAGAATTGTCACACTAAACATTCCACGCATCTGACACCAACTAAAATCTCACATGGAGGGAGGAGCACCACTACCCAGCCATGAATCACCTCTAATTCCCCCCCAAGCCAAAGATCTTGCCAAGGATCATCTGTCTCAATTGAACGATGCATTGGGTATTTAATAGCCTCCTTCATGATTTAGTTACCATTAGCGGCATCCTGCTTTATGGATTTTTCCATTTTCCTAGGTCTTATTTGGAAAATCTCATCTTTATCTCCCATGATACTTTTCCACATAAAATCTTGCCTTTATCTCCCGCAAAGCTTTTATGTCCGGTGGATCTTTATCTCCCATCCATCTGATTGATATCCAATCCATCCAAGCTTACTTAGAATCACATCTAGAAGCTTATCATGAAATATTCATCTCTATCCCATTCCTCATGGCATTTAGCAAGCATCTCGTCTCTCTTGGTGCTCCTCCCTCCAAGTGATTTATTTTATTAATTTATTTAATAGTACATTTATTTTTAATATTACATATCACCTAGCTTTCCTCTGCTTAGGTGTAGAATAGTTTAACCCAAAAAGGAGGGTATCAAACCTAGCTTTCCTTAGCTTAGGTCTACAACCTTTAACACACAAGGGAGGATATCATACCTAGCTTTAACTTAGCTTAGGTTTACAATAATGTAGTACACAAGTAAGGCATGTTACATAGAATAATTAGGGATGAATGGATTGGTCTCTTTGATCTCATGAGTAGAGGTGATGTATACCAACTATCATTTGAAGAAATTTGTGAAACATGAAAACACATATCAAGAGCAAGGGAAAGAGTAAGTAAATCAACATCAAGATCGATTAGTAAAGCTAAACTTGAAAATTTGTGTCATGACTTTAAATCAGAAATTGTTAGCAATCTAACCAAACAAGTAGAAATGATAAGAATGCAAGATAAAGAAACAAAAGATATTGACATTTTTGTTGTTCATTCAGAATCACATTATGTTAAATGTTGTCCATCATTACCAAGGTTGAAGGATGTTTACCAAGAGGATAATGGAGCAATTCAATCACCAAATAAACTATGTTATGTATCTCCAAGAGGACCATAGTAGCCTAGTCGACCTAGGATGATGCAAGAGCCTAATTCAGAATCTCAAGGTTATGCATATCCACCTCAAAGTAATTGGAACACACCCTTTCCTTGGAAACATTGGCCATATCAACCTGAAAACCAATTTTGGCAACAAGGTTGGTAAGGAACTTATGGGAGCCATACACAATATCCTCAATATTTTCCTCAATATCCTCCATACCCAACTCCATGTTATCCCTACCGTTCACCTTCACCACAACTGTAGCCCAACCACATCCATCTCAAATATACTATCCAACTCAACTACTTTTACCACCATTTCCAAACACACACATTGAAGTAGCTCATCCCACTTACAATTTTGACGTACAACACTTCCAAATATCTTCTCTTGATCTCAATGGTATTCATCTCACCACAGGAAAAGCATTACAAAAAATAATATCTCTTGATGCCATTTAAGGACAACATGCAAAAAAAGAAGATTGAAAAGTGAAGATCAAAGAATCATGGGCTACACTTGATGAAGATTAGACATCAAAATTAGAGATTGAGAAAGCTCCCTCATGGTTACCATCAAAACCTCCATGTATTCAAGAGAACAATTAGCAAAAGGAGGAATATTTGAAGGTCATGGTAGAATAAGGCATGAAGAATGATCCATATAAGAAATCAAACCAAGGGCATGAAGGTTATATTGAGGTTTGGTTCCAGATGGTCACTAAGTTGGAGCAAAAGTCTCTTCTTCAATTGCACTTGATATCATCAAAGTCAAATCATTTGGTCTCTGAAACCCAAGTACATGTCAAATCATATATTCCAAGCCTACACATCAATTTATCTATCACTTGATGTGCTCATGGCTCCATTGGAAGTATTCTTATACTTTTTTTTGAAGTAGGGTAGGGTAGAAAAAACATATATATGTGAAAAATAAGAGAAAAAAAATAAAATCTCATGTGAAAACCTCCTTTGAGGCACTTGAGATTGGCTCATTTATTGAAAACTTCCATGAGGTGGTCAATGGGTTTGGAAAAGATAAAAATAGAGAGAAAAATAAAAGATCCTAAGTGAAAACCTCCTTTGAGACACCTAGACAGGCCTACTAGTTGAAAATCTCATTGAAGCAACTAGTAGGCCTAGAAGAAAAAAAAAGAGAAAAAAAATATGTGCTCCATGTATCTCTCTGATGAATGTAGGTGCCCTCCAACATCTGCAAGCAACAAAAACAAGTTTCCACCAACAAGAGAAAAAACAGGTCAAACCTAGTCAGAAGAAGTCAATTTTTGACTTTCTCCTCCTTTGCTCAAATGCCGCAACATGACCAAGGCCATGAAAATCCATCACCCTCATCTATTTCTACCATCCACTCATTATTTTCAAGATTCTACCACTCATTTTTATTGATATCCTAAAAAGCTACAGGAATTCTCTATTTTACTATAGGAAACAAAAATACATAGAGAAAAAAACTATTTTTTCCATATTTTACAAACCATGCATCCATTTTCCAAGTTGTTTCAAGCGGAGATGAATATGGAGGATGGTAACATGCTCAAGAAATTTTAGCAAATTCTAGTGCACAATGTTTGAGAAATCAACCTCCATCACATACATCCATTTTTGAATTTTCTCGATATCCATACATCCATTTAAAAATCTGTTTCATGGAGAGATGCATATGGATGATGGTAACATGCCCAAGAAATTTTGGAAAATTATAGTGCATGGTTTCTAAGAAATTGGCATCCATCACCTTTAGATACTTTTAGTTTTTCTCGAGATTCTTACATCCATTGGCGAATATGTTTTTTGGGGGAGGTGCATAGTGATGATGGCAACATGCTTAGAAAATTTGAGGTCAATCAATTCTACCGTTTGGGAGATATGGACAAAACAAGTCTACTACAAGAGATGGTCCTGAATTACTACAGGATCTATACAAGAAGGCCGAGAAGAAGCTATAAGAGGCAATATAATGGAGAAATGGGTCAAAAAGTCAGTTATTCTTTAGGGAAGGTTGATATAGGTTCCCCAACACCTGCACATCAAGAAGAAGACAACTTGTCAGCAAAATTAGATCAACAAAAAACAAAAAGGAAGTCAAGAAGATGTACCTGAGTCATTAGCAACACAACAACATCAAATCAACAACAACATGCATGTTTTTCCAACAACCATCAAGTAGGTATAAGTATGTTATATTCCTGACCTCTTCTCTTGAGAATATTATAATTAGAAACTTATTTTCAATGCATAGGAGATTAAGTCTTATAAGCTAAGGATGGGTTAATAGTCCCGGCCACCTTCAACTAGTTAACTCTTGCTCAATCATTCACTCATGTAATGTGGAAAAATTAAATTATGAAGGGCGATGATTTCAAGGAATGGGGACAAAAATTAAAAGAAGAAATTTTTGCAAAGACCAAGTCACCATAGCAGTCAAAGCCCTCCATCCACTTCATATTCACTATCTATCCATCATTCATCCATCTCATTTCGGAATTTCTAGAACAAAACATACACTCTGTCTCACCCTGAACATTTCTTGAAAAAAACAAATAGAGCATGCTCTCCATTTTCACAAAACTACACTACTCCTTTTGAGCCCTAACATCATCCTCTAAACCCTTTACATCATTTATAATCACTCCCATATAGTTAAAAGACTCTGAGAGAAAAGCAATGGCTACTACAAGAAAATAGGATGTTGCTACAAGAAGGAAGAAAGGAAAAAATGGTGCTAAAACAAAAAAAAGGGTAGTTCTTAAGAGAGACCTAATCAGAAGATAAAAGTCCAATGTAATTAGGCAATCATCTAGGCCACAAAAGAAAAGAAGAGGGCAATCTAATGGCCTCAAGAAACAATGATTTTTCTATGCACAAATATATTTTTGGGCTTGTCCTTGCAAAACGTACAACCATGATTCTTAAGAGAAGGGACTAAGGAATGCAAAAGAGAGAGGCCACCAGCCCCATGAATGAGGCACAATGAGGTCACTAAGTTGCTTAGAGGATGAGCAACACTTTCGGCGGGGAGTATGATGGGCCTCTAAATTAGATATAAATTAAGGCCCACGTATCTAAATTAAACATAAATTAAGGACCATCTAACCATCCTTCAACATATTAAACATCTTCTTTTGCATTAGATAATGTATTTTTAAGTTTAATATGTTCATTAGGAAGGTTTATGAATAATTGCATATTTGTGCCTAATATTTTTTATTTTTGTGGAATATTATGATAATATTGGGTAGATTATGAAGATTTGGAGGAGGAGATAATTTAGGGAATTTCTCCCTACTACAGGAGGATGAATATTAAATAATAAATAAACAAGATATTATGGAATTATGGCACAGATTGTGGAACTCCAATGATTGAGAAAATCTAAGAATGTGTTCCTTGCCATTTAATGCAGATTCCTAGTATGTGGAACCAAGTCTACTAATTACGGGATTTTCGCGGGGAAAGATTCCTCCTTTCATAGGGAACGATTACTAATTAGTTTTATAAGTACCAAGTCGAATTTGCCCCTAGGGGTAGATTTTTATTAGTCTTCTTGTGGAGAAAACTTGTATTTTTGCAGCTCCATTGTATTTTCTTGCGGGGATGTAATTGTATTGATGAGAATAATGAAGATTAGCGTCATGTTCAACTTATAAATCTTGTTCCCCTTGATATGACTCTAATTTTCCTTGGGCTTGGCCATTGTAGGAGCCTTAGTTGCCTTTTGTATCATCCTTTTTTATTCTTTTCACTTCTTATTCACATGCATCTCTTGCTCTTGTTTCTTTCTATTTCTGCATTCAGTATTAATGATTTAATATTGTAGAATTGGTTTAAACGGTTGATGTAAGTTCTTTTGTACGATAACAAGCATCATTTCATCATTGGAAAATATTTGGAAGGTCATAGTAATCATTGAGCTACTTGGATTAGTTTTCTTATTCCCAAATCTAGCTTTCTAGAACTCCTTTGTGGCAAATAACAATAAATTTCTGATATCTTTTAGAGCATACTAACAAGCTTCAATCGAGTTGTTTCCATTTGCATTAGATCACAAAGAAATTATATTTAATAACTAAATTCACCCCATTTCATTTTCACTTTATTAGGTTAGGCATTTGATAGATTTACTAGCTAACTCGTTCTTGCATTTCTGGATTTTAGACTAGTAATTTTTTGTCATTTAATAAATCCTTCCCATGTATAAATGAATTTGTGGATAGATGCAGAAAATAATGTGTGTTGTTGTAGGAGCTTCTAAATTTCATGGATACCTCATCTTTTTTTCCTCATCTAAGCCTCATCCACCCATGTCGCCAAAATCCACTAAAATCTCAATTTGAATTCTTGTTTTATAAGTAAAAACTGCCATTTCCATTGAGCAAATCTACCCATATTGAAGTTGTTTTTTGAGTTTTGGGTAGTTTCCACCACCTCCATGGCTTATTATTCCATTATCCACCTTTCCTAACCTCCATTCCACCTTCTAAACCACTTCCTAAGCTTTTGTCCTATTCCTGTAATAAAACAAGGGATCCTGTGGGAACTTGTACATCTGGTACGAAATCTTGTAGCAACCTATTTTGAGCCTTAATTGAGAAATATCATCACTGAAGCTGGAATTAGGCCTCTACTTAATCCCAAGCCATAAAAACCATTGTACCCTTCTTCCTCCACACATGTCTCCCCTGCCAAAGAACAAAGAAAGATTAGCATTTTCATTTATAAAATGAAAAGATAATGACAAATAGTTCTTTTAATTTCTTAATTAGCACATTCATGCAACAATTAACACTCCCTAGATCAGATTCCATGCTCAGATAGTTTAAATCATCACATCTGATATATAGGGTTGACTTAGGTTTCTTTTACATTTAGTTCATGATCTTTCTAAAATTAGAATATGTTTCTTTCCTTATACTTTATTTCTTGCAATAGGTAAGGGTTTCCATTTTGAGTAGTTCATTTCTGCAATTAGTTTAGGATTTGATTTCAATATATGTACTCCATTACATCATGATAGGAAAGGAAAGACATATTGTATTATGCACATATAGTGTCGATAACTCGTAAGTTTGTAGGAACCTGGGTTGATAATTAGAGTCGGTAGGCTTGGGAGTTTTAACATTCTTGTTGCAATACCAAGGGTCATCACAGACACCGACTTCACAAAAATGTAGTAAAAGGAGGTCAATGCATTCTGGTCAATGCTTGGTCAAAATATCTAGAAATTTGGTCTCATGAAATTTTTCTCTCCTGAAATTGTGACCTCCTGAAATTTTGCTTTCCTAAAATTTCGAACGTGTGGAGAGAGAGAGGCCCAAAAATACGTACCCAATGAGTGAGGATAGAGAGAGAAAAGTGTGAAGATGAGTGTGTCCAAACAAAAATTCAAGCTAGAATACCTGAGGAGGAGCAATAGCTAAAGACTTGGCTTCACAGTTCGAGCTTGACTTTACCCTTATCACATGCATGTCCAACACAGTGATGGCGAGCGTGTGGTACTTTGACTCAAGTGCATCATTCCACATGACAGGGTGTAGAAATTTTTTTAAGTGACCTGGAAGAGAAATATCTCCATATGCGCATCAAGCTAGGGGGTCAAGGAAGGTACAGCGCGACCGGTATTTGGATAGTAAACTTTCATAGGGTGTTAAGTTCCCCTCTCAGGCTCAAGGATATCATGTTTGTTCTTGGCCTAAATAAAATCTCATATTTGTTGTAGTTTTGGAAGACTATGGTTATGATCTGATATTCAACAAAGGAAAATCATTCCTCAGACATATAGCCACAGGATGGCTGAAACACATTTGGGTTTTTGTAACGAAGTTGTATAAGCTAAATGTTTACGACTCTATTGCATTAAGCACTAAGGAGGAGAAAGTGCGGGGCTGCAATGTCAGTGAACTTTGGCACAAAAGACTTGGCCATTTTCATCATGGCACGTTGAATTTT
Organism: Pinus taeda; assembly: GCA_000404065.3. Taxonomy (NCBI): domain Eukaryota; kingdom Viridiplantae; phylum Streptophyta; class Pinopsida; order Pinales; family Pinaceae; genus Pinus; species Pinus taeda. Next base: position 223,590 of record APFE030168874.1, read on the forward strand.
ATACAACAAATAACCACTAACCTCCCCAAAGGAGAACTTAATAAACATGATGTATGTAAAGGGTGTACGTTGGAGAAATACACAAAATCCACATTCCATGATTAGGACAACAAAGCACATGCTATCCTAGAAAGGATTCACTCTGATGTCTATGGAATTTTCCTGATAGCCTCCACTGCCAAACACAAATATTTTGTCATTTTTATTGATGAATTCTCATGAAAGTGTTGTATATTCTTCATGTGGAAGAAAGATGAGACATTCTCCAAGTTCATAGAATTCAAGGCACTGGTTGATAAAGAAACTAGCAACAAGGTGAAGGTTCCAAAGAGAAATAATGTAGGTGAGTACGTGTTGAGGATTCATAGTGTTGTCAATAGCTCTTGGTGGTCACAATGTAGAGTGTGTTGTCCAATCCTGGAAGAGGAAATGGATATCATTTTGGAGGGTTTTATTTTAGTGCATCCACTAGCCTAACATGATCAACTTCTATTTTATCATAGCTTGGCAAGTTTATCAGATCTAAAGTGCCCTTCATGTGGGAATATAAGCCTGATATTCTAAAAAGTAATGGAAGGGGGATTATTTTGAAGAATTTTTCCGTAAGGAGAGAATTATTAGGAGCTCTAGTGGAGATGATTTTGAGTTCAGGCATGGTTCATAATGGTGGATGGAGTGATGAATTCGAAGGGATTATTATGTGTGGCTGACTAGCTCTTCTGTAATGGAAAGATTTGATCATTGTGTCTTCCTCCTTGGCCATAGCTTCCTATGAAGGTGTTCCCGGGTATCAAATCTGATGATGGTAATAAGAGGATATTCAAGTCATTTAATGCTTCCTCAAACCCGCGGTCGATGCATTCCCCATGGACACCTCGATCACCTATCATGGATGGGAGGCAAAGGAGGAAAGGTAGAGGTAGGTGGAGGATTCTCAAGGAGGCTTATGCAAGATTTACCAAGGTAAATCAGAGTGGGTATGGGGATGGAAGAGATTTTGATCTCTTTATGACATCCATGAATGAGGCTAGGAACAAAGGAAGGGCTTTACATCATTCCTTATCCCACTCAAGGCACACCAAGTCGTTATCCACTACTGATGGAGATTTTCCACTAGGATGAGGAGCCCCAAAAATTGAATGTCGAGGAATTTTTCTCATTAGAAATGGAAAAGGGCATACCTAGTTGTCATGAGGATGTCAAAATTTTAGTTCCTCAGAAGCCCAGGGCAAGAAAATGGTGGAGTTTTAAGGACATTGTGTTTAGGAGTGCCAGTGAGGGATGAGGCTAGGGAAAGGATAGGCTTTGGGGTCTGTCTACTGCCCCTATGAAGCAATCCGAGAAGCATGGGAGTGTTGAGAAATATAAGCAGTTGAAACCCACTAGGAAAAGTTCAAATTCAGGGACAAAGCACTAGAAGGATTTAAACAATTGCAATGTTAAATCAATTTCAAGTAATAGGCCAGAGGATCAAAGAATTGTATTATGAATCGTCAATCTAGGGGAATTTTTACCAATTCTGTTAGGAAGATGCCAATTTCACTTCACGAGCTCCATTATAATGCTAGTAGGGAAAAATATGAGGATATGAAGAAAAAAGCCTTTTTTCCTTATAGACAAGGCATTTTGCATTATAAATATGGTCTACTTGGGTGTTTGGGCTTCACTTCTAAAGGTTATACTTCCATGATTGGATTGACTAGGATATTGAACATTATTTCTTAATGAGTTCTCCCTAAAACATGGATCTAGAGTAGGGCACAGTGCCCATTCTTAGTAGTGAATGGTTTGTGCCTATTTGCTTTTGTAATTTCCAGATTGAAAATTTGTTTCGAGGTATTTTTATGTTTTCATTTAAGTGCAAGCCAATCAAGGCCAGTGGATTTTTACTTCTTGAAAATATGGCAATTAGGCCACATAGAATAAGGTAACATTTGACCTTCAATAGGCATTTCAAATGTTGCTACTAGATATAAAATGTGTGGAGCTTGGTTAAAATGAGGACTACTGAAGATCCTGTTGCTAGAGCAGTGGGGAAGTTGTCAAAATATATCATTTTTAAGCAATTCAAAGGTAATGATGTGCAGTGTGTTGAAAGATAAATCTTGTGAAGGAAATATGGGAGAGAAATCAAAGCTACTAATTGGTAGCATGAGATTTCCATTCATTGGAGAAACTCTCGAAAATATTTATCCATTCAAGACCTCCGATGGTGGTCCCTTCCTTCAAAAAAGAATTTCAAGGTATCAAATTTACTTCTCTGTAGTTCTGCATTGTTCCACCCATATTTTTTTTTTCAATTTATTTATTCATGATGCTGTGCATTTGAGATATAAAGAAAATATTTCTTGGGTATTGAATTAATGGACATGTATGGAAACATATACAAAATCCACATATCTAGGAAGCCTACCATCATAACAGTTAGTGTAGAAACAAACCAATTTGTTTTTCAAAACAAAGGTCAGTTGCTCATGAGTTCTTATTTGTATCTTCATATTCTTGATGGATTTATATCTATCTTCATGGGTAGGAGCTTATGTCATGTGGGTTGGAGAATGGTTCATAAAGAAAATGCCTCTTGTCAAACATATCTACTCAGTCTTGAATAAAATAAGTGCTACTATTTATCTAGATATTCTTGAGAGTAGACATCATATATTGGGATTTTCAAAAATATGTTATTGCCATGTTAAATTGTATAATTCCCTTTTAATAGGTACATGTGTATGTCTTCGTTTGACTTTGAGAATCATAAGCATGATGTGGTATTTTGAATTTTTTTTAGGCTTGAGCACATTTACATTTTAGAAATATGTTTAATTCTATAATCAAGTATTAGGTTTGGAAAATCCTAGATCACTAACACAAAGGAAATACATTTTCCTCTAATTTATAGTCAGATTCCAAGAGAGTATGCATTCATGTTTTCAATATTTTTATTATTATTTTCTTATACCTATTTGATATTGAAGAAAATATATATGCTTTAATTTTTGAAGATTTTCCATACGCTGAATATAATGGATTCCTATATTTCCATTTAATGATATATGAATTGGTCAAATACAATAAATTTGTGGATACATGTATTATTTATTGAAGAGTTGAAGCTATGATTGTGGATAAGGTGGTAATTTTTTATTGTTTTGTTAGAGTGTTTTTAAAGGTTATATATGGCTTATTTTTTGCATACCAGAACACAAGGGACTTTAAAGAGACTGTAATTATTTATCATCAACATGTAGGGGAATATTCCTATGGTTTTATTACATCATCGCTTGTCCTTCAAGCTGTTTCTTAAGCTTTAGATATCCTTGAAGGTGCTTTAGATATCCTTGAGCTTGAGTTAATACTGAAGAATTCCACATGAATGTTGAAATTGAGTGGTAGATGGAATTTTTTCTTGCATATCTGCAAAATGATATCTATCTATGGATTATCATTACTGTCATAAATAGAACTCCATGTTTATTGGTAAAAATGCAATGTATTTTGACATGATATAGTTTAAATAAATATTATTTCAGTTTGTATGGAACGTAGTTCTTACTTTTCTCCCATTGTCATATGCAAGTTGAGAGTGGAGATGAATAACTATGCAGTGTCTATGTTCCAATGGATCATCCATATATTGGTGACATTTTCCTTGTTAACTCTAAATATATGATTCGACAAAACTTATTTGTTTGTGAAAGAATAGGTTGGTAGTCATGCATTTTTCTTTCATTACTCTTATTATTTATAGTGTATAGGTTTCCATGATATATTTCATTCTTTTTGGGATTTTGTTTCATAGATATAGGGATGATACTTTACCCTCTTCTTTTCACTTTCCAAAAAATGTTCTTGCCATTCTATTTTATGCTATAGTTTGCAATAAAACTAGCTCTCCGTCCTTACTTCCTTGGAGGTGTGTGTTGTGACTTCATGTCCCAACTTCATTGGAGTCCTACATTCTGACTTCATATATTGTACATTTGTAGTAGTGGAAAGTAATCATATGAGGAAAGAGAATTTTATTAATGTGGAATGGAATCCCAACATAGGGATACTGCATTGTAGTAGTAAGACTTGAAATTCATATGAGCATGACATAGATAACAACCACAAACCAAAGAGGACCCACAAGGAATGACACCAAAACCACTTAGTGATGTTAATGGTAGAGTGAAGGAGGATGTTATAACATTGGGGACCAGCACTCGAAAGGAATGGAATCCCAACATGGGAATGTGCCACTTTGGTAATGAGACTTGAAACTATTACAAACCCCATGCATATAGTCATTATTATTATTTTTTCGAAGGAAAATCTCATGGGAAATCCAAGGGATGCTCCCCCATATTTGTGGATGATATCCCTTGTAAACCTATTGACATAGACTTGTTTGTTTTACCTAGGGGGATTTAGTTTGGAGCTTCAGAAGAAAATGAGCAACTGTTGGAATGGCCCATTTTAGGAATTTTGAGCAATTTCAAGGGAGTAGAAGCATAGTGTGGTTTCTTTATTTGTCTTTGCGGAATCATGTGATTGATTGTTGTTTGGATTCAGTGGGCATGTGTGTTTGCGTAATGTTCTTGATTTAGGACCACGCGATACATTTTTTTGATTTGGATGCCCCTATCCTCAGCTTTGAGCAAGAATAGTTGTGGAATTGGATGGTCTATTCTTTGTTGACAACTTAATTCATCTTTATGGGGGACCTGACCATGTTTGGGTGTGAAGGAGACAAGTATGGAGGTTGGTTTTTATAGAGGGACTTTATATATTGTACATATGTAGCAGTGGTATCCCTTTGTCTATATTTTCTCCTTTTACTTTGAGAAATAATGTGGGTGTTGCCCAAGATTCCTATTGCATGATAATCATTTGCAAGGTCGCTATTAGGGGCAATGATATGTTGATTCATTTTATTATGAGATATGATTTATGTGATTCCTTTAATTCTATGCAAAATGGAAAGTACCCAAGATTGGATGGGTTACCTTATGAAGTCTCTAAGTTCACGTGGGACTTTATTGGGGATCATATTTGTTGTTTAGATGTAGATTTTATTTTTTCTAGGTTCCTCTTTGAGTCCCTCAAGTCTCAATTATGGCTTGATGAAGTCTGTTCCTAAGAATGCAATGAGAGACTCTATAGGTGGTTGGTAGCTTATTACTTTGCTTACCATTTCTTACAAATATGTGGAAAAGGATTTTTCTCTGAGGATCTAGTGATTTTCCAAGTATGTAGTGTGACTAAAGTGGACTAGGTTTGTCCAGGGGTCTCGTCGGCCTAGTAGGCACTGGAGTGGGCCAGAGAGATAGGGAAACAATTCCTTAAATTGAAGATTGAATTTGAAAATCCTATGATTGAGTTTGTTGTTGTTTCATCTTTAAGATAAATTGATGTGCTTAGGTTCTGATTCACAATGTCTGGGTATAATGAGTGATCTTTTTACCAATTCCTTGGCCTTCGTGTTGTCATAAAGCCTTATACCTACAGATAGTGTTACATTATTCGATTCAATAGGGCCATCCTTTGGTGCCTTATGAATGAGGTAAGATTATTCCCCACATAAAACTTCAATGTGATAAGAAGAAAAAATAGGAAAGTATACATATATACCAACATAGGACCCCAAATGACACATATCAGAACTAGGAACAGACATATGCCACTGTAGAATTTCCTTTCCTTACTTTGCTTTTCACCTAGCTGATGCTCTTCTCTAGAAATAGTTATATCACACTTAACCAGATATAGACTTGCATAAATATCTTCCAACTGAATATCATACAAATTCATTGTGTCGTGTTTACAAAGTAATACATCAAACTTTTTCATGATCTGTCATGAATCAATGAGATGACAAATGTGTAACATATAGACATTTTCATGACTGATATCAAAGTATTTAATGAAAATCTTTGCATCTTTTAGAAATAGGAAAAGGTTTTCTCTGCAGTGAAGATGACCTATGCATAGGATAAAAACACTCTTGAATCTTATATGGGGATTACTTTTGAGAATATTTTAAAAATTTGTGTAACTATTTATATAGAAATTCAAATATGATGAGTAGCATCAATGTGATGGAATATGAAATCTAATTTATCTTCTCGAGATAATTATATCCATTTTTCCCAAGTATAATATTTTACAGGAAACACGAAATTGAGGAAAGAATAACTAGTGATAAAATTAAAAACAGATGTTTTGAAGTCAAGAAGAATTTATTATATGGAAAATAAGAAATGAATCTCCATAGTTTAAAGGTAGCATAGTTTTCCTTAAGGCTAGCAAGCATGTTTCCACCTGATCTATACTAGATATAAAAATAAGCACTTGACAATATATGAGTGTTTATAGCATCAAACAATGTGCTTTTCAATGTACTACATGTGTACATGTACGTGATCAAAGAACACAAAAATTGGGTGTGAGCCTTTGAAGTCATGTAGGCTTGGATATCATTCTAAGAACAATATTATATTTACTAGGGACCTATAAGATCTCAATCCTTGAGAAGGAAAACCATGTTGTAACATAACTTGCCTACTTGGAATATAGATCAAGTAAGCAAGTTTGATAGGACGAGATTGAATTGTTTATTGAATTTTATGTTAGATTCAATTCATAAGTAAAAGACTTCACTCTAAAAAAATGAATTATGTTTACATGAATGGCCGGTCAATATAAAATTTAGAAATTCTGTAAATAAACACCTATGACCATATTCTCTTGGTTTTCCCCAATAGGGATAGACCTTAATGCAAGATTTAATAGCCTTATTACACCATGCAAGCCTCGAGAAAAAAACTTATAAAGTTATAAGGTCTATGGATTCAAGTGTTGTATAAAATTATGGTCCGCAAGGAATCAATAAATATTCCTGATGGAGGAGCATCTAGACTTAGCCAACAATGTGATGGTTTGTTCACATGTTGTGGCTAAATGAGTTGAATGTCATTGACCTGAGTGGTTAAAAACTAGTTTTGGTAGAGAGGGTTCGATGTCTCAAAAATGAGCTTTACTTCATTATTGTAATAATTAGAAAATTGTCTTATTTTAGACTAAGGGCTAAATTGTTAGCATAGGTGTGTAATAGAGCTTACTAATAGATATTTGGTTGTTAGATTGATTAAAATAGAGATCCATTTGTTAGTGTAGTTAGAATAAAATTTGACTCATAAAACAGAAGAAAATGTAATGGAAAGGGATTAGCTGAGATGATTGAGAATTGAGTAAGAGGCGAGAGTTTAATGGGTAGCGTTTGAGGTTGAGACAGAGGTAAAATAAATCACTGTAATTGGGCCGAGAGGCCAAGACATTGTAACCGCTATTATATTGAATAAATTAATTTAGTGTGCATCTATTTGTTAATCCTAGTATGAACTCTCGTTTACCTCTATGTATCTGCGTTCTGAACATAACCAAGTATTTTCTCTATTTTTGACACTTTAAACGTAAATCTCAATGTTTGTGTTTTCTCATAAATCACGGTCATTTACCGTTAAAGGGGTAATCTTGTGATTAAGCATTAAAACACTTGTTAAGCTCTTTACTTAAGTTTAAGTTAATGCATGTGGTTATATTGTAAAAGTGGGTTTTAAATAGTGAAAGTGGTTATCAGGCGGAAGAAAAGTTGTAAGTGGTATTTCAGGGGAGTCAATTGATTCCACTAACCAAGAGACATGTACAACTCAGGTGGAGAGAGAAAACTGCTTTATCAGGTGGGTATTCTCTATGCAAGTGGTTCACCTGATATCGTTGTGAACTGTTGGATCCAACGCACCTTGATGATTGAGAACTGAGTGAGAGGCAAGAGTTTAATAGGTAGCATTTGATATTGAGGCAGAGGTCAAATAAATCACTGTAATTGGGCCAAGAGGGCCAAGACTCTGTAACCGCTACTATATTTAATAAATTAATTTAGCGCGCATTTGTTTATTAATCCTAGTGTGAACACTCGTTTACCTCTATGTATCTGCGTTCTGAATGTAACTAGGTATTTTCTTTGTTTTTCACACTTTAAACGTAAATCTCAGTGTTTATGTGTTTTCTCATAAATCACGGTCATTTACCATTAAAGGGCTAATCTTGAGATTAAGCATTAAAACACTTGTTAAGATCTTTACATAAGTTTAATTTAATGCATGTGGTTATAATGTAAATGCGGTTTTTAAATAGTGAAGGTGGTTATAGGGTGGAAGAAAAGTTGTAAGTGGTATTTCGGGGTAGTCACCTGATTCCACTAACCAAGAGACATGTAGCACTCAGGTGGAGAGAGAAAATTTATTTATCGGGTAGGTATTCTCTGTGCAAGTGGTTCACCCGATATCATTGTGAACTGTTGGATCCAACACACCTTGATCAAAGGTCGAGGATCAACATATTGTTTTGTTGATTGCGTTGAGTTACGGCCATTAAATTTGGAGAAAGGATTTCAACGGCACAAAGTGATCACCGAATTGTCTTGTTGATCGAGTTTAACATCAACCGCCAGATCTAATGGAGTGAGATCAATGGCGTAGAGTGAGGCTCTTGTTTCTAAAGGGAAAGTAAATGTGGGACCAACGTTTTTAGAAGAAAAGCGTGACCCTCAATGTAAAGTAAGCCATGTACTGAATCTACCTGAATGCATTTGATTGGTTATAAAGTAACCAATCACCTATTTTGAAGACTTCACCTTGTCTTCATCAGCCTCCTGCGTCATTTTGGTATCAGACCACAGAGATTAAATTTACTGTAGCAAACATGTCGCTGAGGAGAGGAGTTGGCATAGGTCGAGGAAGACCTAAAGCAAATGCAGTTCTGCTGGAAGAGATCCAGAGTCTGGGTACAAGGATGAACACAATAGAGATTGCTTAGAGGAGAACACCTGATGAAGGAGTTGACAGTGTTACAGAAGAACCTTCTGAGGAAGAAGAAGAGGAGGAAAATGAAACTACCAAAGTTATCAAAATGTTGGCTAAAGTAGGTGGAAAACCAAAGGTGCAAATTCCTGCATATGAAGGGAGTCTGAATGAAGAAGAGATAATGGATTGGATTAGTTGGTTAGATAAATATTTTGACTATGAGGAGGTTGACGACAAAAATAAGGTGAAATTTGTAGTTACCAGATTGAAGGGTCATGCAACTATTTGGTGGGATGAACCACAAACATCCAGAACAAGAAAAGGAAAGTCCAAGATCAAGTTATGGGACAAAATGGTGAGTAAAATTAAAAATAAATTTATGCCAAAGGATTATCAGTTAAATCCTTTCAAACATTTACAAAATTTAAGGAAAAAAGGAATATCTATTAAAGAATATATAGAAGAGATTATAGATTGAGTATTAAAGCAGGACATGTAGAGGATGACTTGGAGAAGGTTACCATATATATCAATGGCTTAAGATATGACATACAGGATGAGATCAGCTTGCTAATTCTGAAGACTATTGAAGATGCCTATCAAGCAGGCTTGAATGCAGAAGAGTAGATGTTGAGAAAAAAAAAGAAGAGAAATAGAGGGAAAAGTTCAGTAAAAGGTAGAGGAACTACTAGACCTAGGGATCAGAAAAATCAGCATGAAGCAGGAATTTCAAGTAGTAGACCACCACAGAGGGGAGATTTTAACAGAGGGAGGTTTAGACGCAGAGGAAGAGGTCATGGAAGAGATATTCGATGTTACACATGTGGAGAATGGGGACATGGATCATGGGACTATCCTCATAATATAACAACAAGCCAGAGGAATGTGAATGTGGCTGAGGCAAAGGAAGAAAAACCTCAACTTATAGACGAGGAAGAATCCCCTGAAGTAGGAGAATCCCAGTTGTTGAAAAGGGCATTGCTTAAGGTAGAGAAAGAGATTGTAGAACGAGCTCAGAGGAAGAGTTTATTTAGAACTACATGCAAATCCAAAGGTAAATGTTGTGAAGTGATGATTGACAGTGGAAGCACTAATAACCTTGTTTCTACGGAGATGGTGGATAAGCTAGGATTAGTGAAGACATTACACCCTACTCCTTACAAAGTGTCATGGTTGCAGAAAGGACATCAGATCATTATGACGAAACAATGCAAGGTAGAGATATGGATTGGTACTTATAAAGATGCGATATTGTATGATGTAATGCCAATGGATGTATGCCATTTATTGCTTGGAAGACCTTGGCAATTTGATAGGAAAAATATTCATGATGGAAGGAAAAATACCTATACTCTGGAGAAGGATGGAAATAAGCATACACTAAGGCCATTGAAGGATGAAGCTGAAAATGGAGCACCTGGAAATAATGTTATGCTAATGAGTGGAAAGGAGCTGTTGCAAGAGGTTGGAAAAGGTGAAGAAATGCATTTTGCTATCTTAGGGAGACCTAAGGTAATTTTGACTTCGACAAACTTAGATGATTTACCTGAAGAGATCAAAACTTTGTTGAATGATTTTGCTGATATTATTGTGGATGATTTGCCAAATGCATTACCACCAATCAAGAGTATTGGTCATCATATTGATCTAATATGAAGAGCAAGTTTTCCAAACAAAGCAACTTACAGATTAAATCGTCAAGAGAATGCAAAAGTTGGAAGAAAAGTGCAAGAACTGATGGATAAGGGACTAATTAGAGAGAGTCTTAGTCCATGTGTTGTACCAATAGTACTCGGTCCAAAGAAAGGAGGTGAATGGCGTATGTGTACATATTCTAGAGCCATAAACAAGATCACTATCAGATATAGATTTCCTTTACCATGCATGGATGATTTGATGGATTGTTTGAGTGGGTCAAAGTATTTTACTAAAATAGATTTGAAGAGTGGATATCATCAAATAAGAATTAGAGAAGGAGATGAATGGAAGATTTCATTTAAAACAAACATTGGGTTGTACGGGTGGTTAGTGATGCCTTTTGGACTCACTAATACACTTACCACATTCATGAGATTGATGAATAAAGTCTTGAAGGAATATGTAGGCAAGTTTGTTGTTGTTTATCTTCATGATATTCTAGTTTTTGGTAGAGGTAAAGAAGAACATCTAGAGCATATTAAATTGGTTTTAAGAACTTTGCAGATAGAGAAACTACTGATAAATCTCAAGAAATTTAGTTTCATGAAAGAAGAATTAATTTACTTGGGATTTGTAGTTTCTAAAGAAGGGTTGGAAATGGATCTAGAGAAAGTCCAAGCAACTTCGAACTGGCCTATTCCAAGGAATATATCTAGGTTAACAAGTTTTCATGGTCTTCCATATTTTTATAGGAAATTTATCATAGGTTTTAGTCAGATTTGTGCACCAATTCTTGAAGCAATCAAGGAGACTAATCAACCATTCAAGTGGACAAGAGTAGCAGACAGGAAGTTTTAGTTACTGAAGAGGAAAATCACAGAGAAACTAGTTTTAGCTTTACTTGATTTTTAACAAGTACTTCAAGTTGAAATATATGCTAGTGGAGTTGCAATTGGAGCAGTCTTGAGTCAGGAACAGAGGCCAATAGCATACTTTAGTGAGAAGTTAAATGAAGCTAAGAAGAAGTATTCTTCTTATGATAAAGAATTTTGTGCTATTGTACAAGCCTTAAAAGAATGGAGACATTATTTGCTACCAAAGGAGTTGGTATTGTATTTTGACAATCATGCATTACAGTTCATAAACAACCAACCATAACTGAATCGGAAACATGTCAAGTGGATAGAGTTTTTGCAAAGATTTACTTTTTTTGACAAAGCACACAAGTGGTAAGTTGAACAAAGTTGTTATTTCTTTGAGCAAGGTAAATTTCATTGTGCAAGAATTAAAAGTTGGTGTTGTAGGATTTGAAGAAATGGTTGAAATGTATAAAGATGATGTAGATTTCAAAGATATCTATACAACAGTACAATATCCAATAGTTCATAACATAAGTCAGTGGTTAGATTATCTTATCCAAGGAGGTTTATTGTTTAAAGATAACAAGTTGTGCATTCCCAAATGTTCTATGAGGGAAAACATAATAAAGGAGAAACATAGTGGAGGATTGTCTGGTCACTTTCGACAAGAAAAAAGCTTTGCTCAGGTAAATGCTTTTTACTATTGGCCAAAGATGTAGACTGATGTTAAGAGATTTGTTGAGAAGTGCAGGATATGTCAGCATGCTAAAGGGAGAAGCTATAATACAGGATTGTATTAGCCATTTCCAATACCATACCAACCATGGGATGCAGTTAGCATGGATTTTGTTTTTGGGTTACCTAAAACTCAAAGGGGGAATGATTCCATTTATGTTGTGGTGGATAGATTTTCCAAGATGGCACATTTCATTGCATGTAAGAAGAATAGTGATGCAACACATATTGCTAATCTATTTCTTTCAGAAATTGTAAGATTACATGGATTTCCCATAAGTATTGTGTCTGATAGAGATACAAAATTTGTAGGGCATTTCTGAGGAACTCTTTGCAAGAAACTAGGAGCTAAACTTAGTTTCAGTTCAACATACCATCCTCAAACAAATGGACAGACCGAAGTGGTAAATAGAATCTTGGGGACTATATTGAGAAGCTTAGTGTATCAAAATCCTAAGCAGTGGGATTTAGCACTAGCTTAGGCTGAGTTTAATTATAAGGACACTCCAAACCGAAGTACTGGAATGAGTCCATTTTAGATTTTTTTTGGGATGAATCCAAGAGGTGTGTATGAGCTCAAAAATTAGGGTAAATGGGGGACAAGAAGTGAAAATGCTTAAGAGTTTGCAGAGCAGATGCAGAGACTACAAGAAGATGTCAAAGGCAGATTGCAGGAAAGCAGTGGAAAATACAAATAGAGAGTAGATTTTAAAAGAAGAGAGAAAGAATTCCAAGTGGGAGATTTAGTGATGGCGTATTTGAGAAAAGAAATATTTCCTGCTAAGACTTACAATAAACTAAACATGAAAAAGATAGGACCATGTAGAATTGTAAAAAAGTTTTCAACTAATTCTTATGAAATTCAATTGCTAGACGGGATTGGAATATCACCTATGTTCAATGTTGCATATTTGTATCCATACAAAGAGACAAAGACAGAGCTACAGGAGGAAACTACAGAAGATGAAATTCCAACTTTGAACTGGGAAGAACAAATTTCAATGACAATTAAGAAAGAGGTGGAAGCTATTTTGGAGAAAAAAGTATCCAAAAGAACTAGAGGACAGGATTATTTTCAATATCTAGTCAAATGGAAAGGACAACCAGTGGAGGATGCCAGTTGGTTGACAACAACAGAGTTGCATAAGTATGGAGTAAACCCTGAAGGTTTGAGGGATGATTCTTTTCTTCCTCAGGAGTTTGATGCAAGCGCATCTAGACTTAGCTAGCAATGTGATGGTTTGTTCACATGTTGTGGCTGAATGAGTTGAATTTCATTGACCTGAGTGGTCAAAAGTTAGTTTTGGTAGAGAGGGTTGGATCTCTCAAAAATGAGCTTTACGTCATTATTGTAATAATTAGAAAATTGTCTTATTTTATACTAAGGGCTAAGTTGTTAGCATAGGTGTGTAATAAATCTTAATAATAGTGATTTGATTGTTAGATTAGTTAAAATAGAGATTGGGTTGTTACTATAGTTAGAATAGAATGTCACTCATAAAAGAGAAGAAAATGTAATGGAAAGGGATTAGCTGAGATGATTGATAATTGAGTGAGAGGCGAGAGTTTGATAGATAGGGTTTGAGATTGAGACAAAGTTCAAATAAATCGTTGTAATTGAGCTGAGAGGGCCAAGACTCTATAACCACTATTATATTGAATAAATTGATTTAGCCTACATCTGTGTGTTAATCATAGTGTGAACTCTCATTTACCTCTGTGTATACACATTTTGAACATAACTGGGTATTTTCTCTATTTTTCACACTTTACACATAAACCTCAGTGTTTATGTGTTTTCTCATAAATAACGGTCATTTAGTGTTAAAGGGGTAATCTTGTGATTAAGCGTTAAAACGCTTGTTAAGCTCTTTAATTAAGTTTTAGTTAATGCACACGGTTATATTGTAAAAGAGGGTTTTAAACAGCGAAGGTGGTTGTCAGGAGGAAGAAAAGATGCAATTGGTATTTTAGGGTAGTCACCCGACTCCACTAACCAAGAAACATGTAACGCTCAGGTTCAAGTATTATTCATGCAAGTGGCTCACCCGATATCATTGTGAACCATTGTATCCAACACACCTTGATCAACGGTGGAGGATCAACAAATTGTTTTGTAGATTGGGTTGAATTACGACCATTAGATCTCGAGAAAGGAGATCAACGGTGCAAAGTGATCACCAAATTGTGTTGTTCATCGGGTTAACATCAACCGTTGGATCTGATGGAGTGAGATCAATGGCATAGAGTGAAGTGCATGTTCCTAAAGGGAAATTCAATAGGAGATCAACATTTTTAGAAGAAAAGCGGGACCCTTAGTGTAAAGTAAGCCATGTAAAGAATCCACCTGAACACATCTGATTGGTTATAAAGTAACAAATAGTCTATTTTAAAGACTTCATCCTTTTTTCATCAGCCTCCTACGTCAATTCCATAATACCCATAATGAATATTGTTTGTTATCATGTTTTAACTACCCGAGTATGGTAGAGAAGGGTATCCCCTTCCTTCATTTATGTAGGTTGAGGGCAAAGAGAGATGGTGGGTTAGAATTGTTCTAGGAGTTAAATGTCATGATTTGCTGGGAAATTGAGCCATGTGAGAGGACTATAGCTATCCATAGGATAAATTTGTTCTTGTGGACTCACCATCCCATTTTTAATAAAAACTCCATCTCCGATCATACGAAAGACCCATTGACGTTGATGGCCCATGCAGTGAATTAAATATAAGAAGCCCAATTGTGCTTCTAAAATAGGAAAATTGTCATTTTAGTTCAATGGATATTTTTTCTACTTTCCCACAGGTAATGCGAATAGTGGAAACTAGAACTTCCTCATATTAGACATAAGTGTCTTATCTAAAGGCCTTTCATCAAACTTTTTTGCAATGGAAGCTTTCATGCTCAACACCTAACCCAATGATGTTATTAGCATGATAGGAATATTTTCTTGCTCATTTCTATTATCCAGATCATTTGGATTAGAATATGCATGGTTTTTCCAATTACTAACTCGGTTATGTGGCGCGACATATCTCTTCACCGTGGTAGCTAAATCGCCAACTTTTCTATGTTGTCTAGTTTGTGGTCTCCATTTTTTGAGATGATCCTCAACTGCCAATTTCGCTGCATTTTCCCTCTTTGCCTTTTGTGAGGCAACTTGAAAATCCTCCATCCTTTCTATTATATCTTTATTTTCTTGTTCCAATCTCTTCAATATTTCCCATTCAATTTCCTTAGTTTCATCTATTTGGGCTACAACAGTTGCCACCCGCTTGTCAACAAGTTCCTCAAATTCATGTTCCTGATTGTTCAGTGCAAAGTACTCATTAAATGAAAGTGTAACTAATAGAGTCCTAGCCAATGAATATCCAACAATTGACTCACTTTGATTCATAGCATCAATCCTAGAAAGAGCCAATACTTCTAATGCCCAAGCTACTTCTACCATTTTTATAGGTGCTTCTAGCCTACTCTCTGTAGTTCTAGTACCAGCCTATGATTATGAAACTTCTTCCATTGCTTTGCTCATATCCTCTTTGGATGCTTTAGATTCAATCTTGGCTTTATCTACCTCAGCAACTGCTTGTTGTAGAGCTCTTGAAAGCTCTATCATAGATTCTGTGCATTTCCTCTCTGCATCTTGTCGTGATTTAATTACTTGTCTTGTTTGATTCAATTCAGCCTCTAGAGAAGCAACCACTACATAAGGCTTTGCTACCCTTTCCTGTGTTTCTTCTAACATTGCAATTTCCCTTTCCAACTCTTTAATGAGTTGCTCAATGGCACTTGCTAAATAAAATACCTCCTCTGTGGCTTTCTGTAGATTTTCTATCATATTCTCTAGTTCTACTAGAGTTATATATTCACATTTAGTTATTTTAACCTCTTGAATATTTTCAAGATCTAGGTCATCCACTGCTTTAGAGAGGGCATTTTCAACTGCATGCATCTCTGCTCCTAGTTTGTGTTCTGACTCTTTAATAGCTGCTAATCCTAGTTTCAAGCTCTGAAATAAAGAGGATGAGCCATTGAGCATTAACATTAGATCCTTAACAAGAACTACTTCATGATTCATCCTAATCAGTTCTTGGTTGACATGATCTCTTTATTCTCGCGCTCCTCAGAATCTCGGTCTTCGGCCATAGCTACATCATGTTTCTTTTCTTATGTTTCAATAAATAAGCTCTAAGATATATCCAAGAAATTCTTTGTGGTCATAAATTATATTGTTAGTGCATCTGCATGTATCTACACCTTTTCATAAGCTACCAATGCATGGATTGCATTTTCAAGAGAAAATTCCCTCAATTTAACTAAACATAAGTATTCTAAAATATCATGCTGAAGATCTTGTTTCATAACTTGTATTTCTAAGATCACTGATGCATTTCACTCCTTTTCAACCTCTAGTTGTGTATTTGTAATGGTATTTTCTTCATCCCAATCAACATTGTCCTTCTCCACAACTCTTGGCCTTGCAACTTCAGACTCAACTTTTACTTGCCTTTCTAAAGTGTTAGCACTCTACAAATTTAATGTTAACACTTTCATGTTCCATCTTTCGTGTTCCAAAGGAAGATAGAGTAGGTCATGTATTAGAAAAAAATAATAGATTATAGAATAGCCAATGAGAAATCATAGTTTTGATACTAGACACTCGTCAATGAATAGGGAGTAAAGACATCCATTTTAATTTCAAGGTTCTGTATTGCCACAAAAACTTGGAGATAAACATAATAGTTGGTCATTTTCAAATTGTAACATTAGCCTTGATAACGTCGTTTTAGGGGTGACCCTGTTAGAAAACGAGTCTGGGAAATGAAAAGCACATGGTTTGGTGAAATATCCTTCATCTTTCATCTACATTGTTTGAGGCTTGAGTAAGGGAGATTTTAGCACATGAAATTGACAAAGGGTGATTTCAGCAGGGGGGATTTGAGCAAGGGTGCTTCAACAAGAGAGGATTCCAATTATAAGGCTGCCACGACCATCCGTATTGTTTTGTGGTGTTTTGGGCAGCGAAAACTGTAGTTTTTGACTAGTTTGTGGTGTTTTTGGGCAACTACAACAATCCTTGTGTTTCGATTTCTTAATATAATTTTTCCTGTTTCCCAATTTTTGAGGGGTCAAGTTTCCAACATGTTTCCATTTCGAATACCAGTTTATGATTAATTTAAATGATGTTAATGTTATTATTTTATGGCTTTTATGTTTACAAGAGAAATATATGTATCTATAACATTGAATATATCCTATCCTTGTATAGGTAAAGGAAGTATCCTTGTATAAAGCGACCCACCACAATATGTGTTGGATCACCCGACCTAACTTCCACTTGCCTATCACTTAATAGGGTGTCTGACTATGCGTAAGAATATACCACCTAACTATGTAATGCAACTATTTTTTCCCATATACTATCCATGTGAACCCTCCAATTTCAAGGCTCTCTACAAAAAAAAGAAAGAAGCCAAAGTACTTTACCTAGCTACTCTCCTAACACATAATAAGTGTATTCATTTATTTAGGGTTTAAAACCTACTCGGGTCATCAACATGCCTCCCTAGATCTTCCATAAGGATATACCATAGTAGATCCTATGCTGCATCTCCCTTATAAACCCTCACTGCTAACTTATAATAACCCCACGTTTATGTTATTTGATGTATCCTTAATCGCAACCTATGTACTCATAATTGTACTACTTACAAGCATCTCAGCTTCAAACTTCGGAGATTCTTTTAGGGCTGCCAGCTAGTATCAATCTTAAGGGATGGCTCTCACACCAACCCATTTTCATATCGTGGGAGCATTAGTCAATAGTAATTGTCTCAAGAGGTCTGCTGTAAGGTAACACATGTATAGTAGGATCTTTGGTTGTAATATATATGAGTATACCCATATCTATGTTATTTAGCACTTTATCCATAGCTCTTAACTCGTGATAGTCTAATTAACCTTATTATATTTCATATGGATAATACATGAGCTTTAATATGATACACGATGTCACAACTTAGTGTATACATGTTACATATGACGTATTGCTATTATTAACTCATTATAGTGTAATAACCCCATGTAAAGATTACAGAGATAAGCTTAAGAAGTTTCCATGAACTATATAAGTTATACCCTAATCAATAATAAAGGGTCATTATGTGAGTTCTATCACCATTACTTATAGGCAAAAAATGGGTAAGCTAATAGTAATCAATATGAAGCGGTTATACTAGTTACATCTTGTTATGAGCTAGTTATGGATTGGTCATATTCCCATGTTTACCTTTCATGGTGAAGCTTCTTTTCCCATTAGTAATAGATAGGATATGAAATATTATCTTATACTAATATTACCATTATGTTCTATGTACAACCAAACACCTGTATTGAGCATATCACACAACTTGTACACGTGATCTAATGAGATTAGTAATATTGATCAAACACTAGTACAAGTCAGCTGAGGATAATTATACATTTAGTTTTTTTAATCATATTTCCCTTTCTAATATTAGCACTATCGTGTCACCTATGTTCATACTTATTCCCATAATTACTCACACGGGTACAACTCTATACTGAATTAGAGAAATTAGGCAATAGGTAGTAGTGGTGTGATTCCCATTGATTCAATAGAGCCAACAAAACGATCAAGCTAATAACACAATACATACATACTTATTCTTAGTATATTAGTACATGCATTTGAATTAAAGCAAGATCAATATGTTATACATAACATGCATGATATACTTATGGTATTGATTCAGTATCTAACATAGAAATCACAATACGACTAGTATGAGCTTAAGCTAAATTGAGCTATTCCAGTAGATTAAAGTGATGCTGATATGACTAGTGCTAGTTGTGCACATTGCTTAGTATTGATAAAGCTAAACAAATGACATGGATTAAATTATATGCAACTACTTAGGTTATAAGATAATATATGGTATAGCTATAAGTAACATATAAGAGTTACATGTATACATTGATTTCATGCTATGATCCTTAGTGATAAGAGTACTCTATGTATGATGATCGCACTAATCCCATATGATATAACTTCAATAACCTGTATCTTACTGATTTACTACTACTTTTCACATGACTATTAGTAAGTGTATATGTCTATTCACTCATAAGTACCATATTACAGGGTACATGAACAATATGAAGTGATTGATTATCTATAAGATACAAGCTCTATTCCAATTAGTAATGACAACCATGATCAATAGTGCTACCTTATATGGGATTAATAGAAAGACATATTAAAATATAATGTGATTACCTAATATAGATTATCCATATTGTCAAGGTTACAACTATGTTAACTATGTACAAACTTCTGAATACGAGTTGTGGGTTGTGAAAATCATTGATTATGAAAACTAGCGTACTCAATTCTTACAGTGGTAAAGAAATAGGGCCTGATTGAAATAAGTGTATTGAGCTTGAACTATACTATCATTCATAAGGGTACTAATCCCATGACTATGACTACTCTAATATGCTACCATAATTGTGTCACAACCTTACCATGATTGACTGATGATATATACCCATATGGAACAAGGGAAGTCATAAGATGGCTTATACGCAATGTAATAAGTATTAGTAATATTCAACAAGGTCATGATTATTCCATAAGATTAAGTGCATAGATTGGTATCATTACAGTTGTTAACACATAATATAATACACGTAAGCCACCAGCTTGATCATATATGAGATATCCTATAGGTATTGATGATCGAAGTGTAATCTAGTTTTCTTATACTTTCATATGACTTCTTGTCACATGCATTATTCTATTCATGGGAGGGAAGTGGAGAAATTGGTATTAGAGTAGTATAGAAAAATGAAAAAAATGTAAAATTCAGAAGTACCCCTATCCTCAATGGTTGAAAAAAGGTGTTGGGTATGTTATAGATGCAATTTTAAGAAGCAATGTTGAAGCATCCATTTCACTTGTTTGTTAGCCCCTTGCCGAAGAACAGGTTTGAAAGAAATAAAATGCTTTTCATTAAAGAATAGGATGTCCCTTGCTTCACACATACATGGGGATCCTTGACACCATCAAAATATCCCCACGGCATATATTAGTTTATTTCTGGAATTTTCAGAGTTCTAGGAAGCTTTATGTTAACATGTTTCCAAATTCCTCCATTGGAAAATCTAACTTGATGACACACTTAGATTGGAAGAATTTCATTGCTTTGAAAGGCCATTTCATTAGACTTCTACCTATGTTGATGGTATCAATGGGAATATATATTTTTCAATCTATGTATGTCTTATTTGTTCTTTACGACTAGTCATTGTCACTAGTGGTAGCTATTGATAGTTCTTTGGGTTGACATAATCTATTATTCGTATGCCAAGCACGGAATTTAAAGCAAGAAATTCAGTTCATATAAGTTGGGTGTATGCATGGTAAGCATGGGGAAGGGAACTGTTTGTGAATGTTTAAAAATGGGCTGCCAGGATAGAACTCAAGACTACTTGCAATGAGACTATCCATTAGATGGAATCTTGGAGAAAATGAGTCTAGATTCTGGAAACATTATTGAAGACATGTAGTGTGAAGGAGAAAAGCTACATGAGAACAAAAGGATGTGGTTGTTTATTACCTATTCTTATGTTTGGCTATGTTTTGAATGCTCCAAGAATGTGGTTGGAAGGGTAGAGAATCAATATGTTTTGGGAATTTCTTTGTTATTAATGTAGATTTTAATAAGATCGTTTGAATATATAAATTGAAATACATATGAACCTCTTGCACGAGATTCCTCTTGTAATCAGAAGTGCTCTCAGGCATGACATGTGGGTGTCTGTATTATGTAAGAATCTTAAGGATCACTGGTACTTGGTAGGTTATAACAATATGACATGATCGTTGTATTTCAACAACATAGTTCTAGAATCTGTTATTCCACATCGAATGCAATCAAATTTTTAAATGTGTTGTGACTGGAGTAGCTTATTTACTTCCATATATATGTAGCTGAAGGGGAATTTCCAATTATTATAGCCTGTGGGTGAGTGTCTAAGCCTGAAATATTTTTTGTGCCTGTATGGATTTTATTTGTTTGTGATCTGAGGCTTCCCTTCTTGTGTAGAGAGGAGAACATAGCATACAAGGAACTTGATCTTGGTTCCTGGGTGTTGATTTTTGGAAGCACTATGTGAGATTTGGGTTGAGGTGTAAAATGTATTTGGATTCTATTTTGGTGGTATCATCAAAATGCCATGATGCCATTCGTCATACATTGTGACCATGTTTAAATCAAGGCATGAATTTGCTAGTATTATGCCTTTAGTGTACATTTGGTGATGATATATATTTTTAAATAAAATTGCATCTTTACTAGGTAAAATTGTTCTTGGTTGCCTCATGAGCAACATCACAGTTTTGTTGTAGTGCTTCCAAAATAGTTCATAGATAACAATATATTTGTTTTTTCAGTAAAAAAAATCATTGGCCACCTGTTTGGTGGTGCCAATACTTGCAAACCATTAACTCCATTACATCTATATCCGTGTTTTTTCAGATACTCTTTAGTTGCATATATTTCTTACATTTAATATTTATGAGAACAACTAATTAATGTGGCTATTATATTTTTCCTTTCATACATGACAATAAGAGGACATTCAACCCCATATCTAGAGTTCTCTTAAGCATGGATTTAAGATCTCAGCATTTCATAATCAACGGATCGAGGGCAGTTCACATGGAACTTCCTACTGGTAAAGTTGTAGATATTATGGAGTCTTTGATGTTGCATTGTTGTTTATAGACTGTTGTGATTCTCATTATTTGAAAGCCATATTAGCCTTATTACGAGTTCATTTGTTACAATTTTAGAACTTATACCCAAAGCATTAATTGTTATAAGGTGGAGATTATAGAAATAGATTGCACAAAAGGAACACAATTTTAAGTATGTGGGTGCCTACTTTGTTGAGTGGGAGCATAGGTAGGATAATGACAAGTGGTATTAAAGAGCCACAACTCTAGGGCTTGTTGTGCCAAACATGTCTCTTTTCTTCTTTTTGGTTCATTAAAGGTATTTTTATCCAAGTATTTAATATTGTTATAATTGATGTCTTCATCATGTTGTATGATTTATTTGATTTGTTTAGGAAGTTGTGATAAATTGATTCTAATACTTATATGTTGGATTTATTTTAAGGTATGATGATGATTCCATTATTGGCTACCATTTATATAGGGAGATTTGGAAGATTGATGTAAAAAGTAAGACTAGAGTAAATGTCATTTCTCCTTGTGAGTGGGAAATCATAACAACCAATTTTGATGAACTTTAAGTTGTACCAGTAAGTAATTTAGTATACAGACATCTTATCATGTTCACAATTTTTATGATATCCATTGCAATCAGAATTTTAAAGGTTCGGATTGTAGGTAATTGTTGTGCTATATAATATATTCCATTGCATCAAGAATAACAAACTTAAAATGATAAATAAATAAGTCACTTCATAATGTTGGCATTATAAATACTACATTCAAGTTTTTTAGCAGAGGTGCATCTCCAGTTGAACATGTCTAGTGGATATTAATGTCCTCCAAGACTTTTTGAGCATGATTTCAGGACGAATCTAATAGTTTTCTCATTCTTGATTCCTTGGAAAGGCCCTCTCCTTAGGTACACTGAGATAATTATGCACAACTACAATGTTTTATGGCGCACAATTTAGTTGGGGGATAATGGCTTTGTACAAATCCAGGTGTATGACTTCTTTTCATGATGAACTTTCCTCCTGCAGCTATTAGGTGAATTGAGGCTTTTTGAGAAGGAATTGGCCTCGCTTGTAAATTCCAAATTCGATGTTTTTCATAAAGATATTGAAACCCTTCCTTACATATCAATGATCTAATTTAAAAAAATTGTTGAAAGGAAATAATTAGAGCTTTCAAAGTAGGCTATGAAAGTTGTCCGCTTATCCCAAAACCTATGAACTATATGAATAAAAAAAGAATGTTCATGGCTTTATGAAACATAAATACATAATTGGAGAAGTCTGTAGAGAATTGTTTAGCTAAGGTTCATGAAATAAATCATTTGTATGTCATGTTTAGAATGGAAATGGTCCAAATACCCCACCCACACCCATGCATATTTTGAAAGGTTGCCAGCTACATTGTTACTATCCCTATATTCTGAGACAGTAGGTTCTCTCTCTCTCTCTCTCTCGATATTATATATATATATATATATATATATATATATAAGTATATATATATATATATAAATTATATAGATATATATATTATATATATTACTATATATATATATAATATATTTATATATATATTATATATATATATGATTGATATATATTATATACCACACATATCCACACACACACACACCTCGTGGGAAATTATCACTTTCAAGTACTTTTCCATGATCCATGGATGGTAAATTGGTTAATGCAGTGATCATACTTAGAGAGGTTAACTACTAGGGGATCACGAGACTCAAACTCATAACCGCCCAAACTTTTGGTGACAAATATCACATTTGTCTCATGACAACTTTTCACACATGCCTTACATATCAGTGAACTAACTAGAAAAATAAAATTAAATGGGCATATATTAGAGCCTTCAAAGTAGGCTCTAAAAGCTACATGCTTATAACAAAACCTATGAACTGTATCAATAAACAAAGATTGCTCATGGATTTATAAAACAAAAATACATCATTGGAGAAGTCTGTAGAGAATTGTTTTGCTAAGGTTCATGAAAGAAATCATTTTTATTCCATGGTGAGAAATGGAAATGGTCCAAATACCCCACCCCCCAATCCCAATGCCTCTTTTGAAAAACCGTTCACCATACATGTTACTATCCTGTATTTGTGAGATATAGGGTCTTCTCTCTCTCTCTCTCCCCTATATCCTACCATAATATAATATAATATATTATATTATATATAACATTATATATATATTCGATATATATAATTTTTTCTTTTTTTTCTAAGGAAGAACTTCATTGAGGAAACCCCAGTTTTTTTTTTTATACATTTCTCACTTGTCATTGGAAATAATTGCAAGAAAGAAATATATCTTGGAGGGTCATCTGGGCTACCTCTTACCAGATCTGGATGCTTTATTCATATTTCTACTCTGATCATGTTTTCTTTTATCTTCTCCATGGGATCCCTTTGCCCCCTTGTGCCTATTGCCCGTTTTTCCATAGAAACATAACGAAGAAAATGATGTGCTTATCCTCCCTAGGATCAAAAATTCTTTCATGTTTTCTCTCCACTTACTCCACACTCTCCACTAAAAGGCAATTTTTCTAGTCTCGAGCGTGCCAGATGATGGAATTGTTGACTAATTTCCAAAAGCCAAACTCTGACCAAAGGAAGATGGAGTGCTTCCAAATGAAGTGCTTCTACTAAAGAATTTATCTTCCATTTTTTGCAAACACTGTAAAATCCATAGAGATATTAGAAATAAAAGGACGTTGTATTATAAATGTGTTTTACACTTATTCTCTAGTTTTTTCTACAAAACTCTATTACACAATATATATTCTAGAGTTTAAGCACAATATATGTTTTATGGTTTAGATAAACTATGATTTGCATCCATAGTAGTGACAATGATACTAGAATATTTCCCATCAGAATATCTTCCCATTGAATGCATAAGAATTGACCTAGTAAACCTTGTAGATCCAACGAATAATGACCTAAATTCCATTAAACATTTGCATCCTTATTTTCTATTCAACTATAACTCAAAAATACGTTGGATTTTGTAAAAACAAAATCTTGGAGACAATGACCCTTTCAGTTCCTTCCTATTTGCACTGAACACAGAAACCGTGGAATGCTTTGAGGGTAGTGTATATGAAATTCATGTGATTTATATCATTTGGAGATAAACCTGGTAACTTTGTCCCAGCCAACAAATTTTTATATACACGCCCAAATTGTTCCCACTTTCCTTCTAAGAATACGGAATGGTAATACTCGGAATTGATTTCACAACCTTATGTTCTCTTAGGGAGAAATTGTGTGCATAGGAGTTGCGAAAATGTCATGAGAAACGTCATGGGAGGAAGAAGTAATGCCAGTTATGTCTTTCAAAAACTGGAATGAATAGTGGGTAGGAGATGCGTCAGATTTGACATTGAATGAGGGTTGTTTTTTCATGCGTAAGAGAATCATCGAGTTAAAATAGTCAGCTCCGATACCACTACAGTCTAGGATGAATAACTCCAAGCTTGAATGAATTTCTTCAACTCATAGCATGCATACATATAACAGGAATTGACCTTTGGTTTCATCTTCTAAGAGCTCCAAATCACTCTTCTCATTCCCCTATGACACTTCATATTTCTCTCAGATTAATACTTACAAAGTTATTTAAAATATACCTCAATCCCTAAGGATTAGGTATCTAAAACTTCCCCTTAATTCGAAGGGTTATTTTGTGAGTCCAAGCATGATTCTCAACATTTTGAATTTTTCTCTTCCAAGTGCTTTAGTGAAGATGTTTGCAATTTCCTCATTTGAGGATCAATGTCTCAAACGAATAGTTTTGGCTTCTACATGATATTGACTCATATGGTACTTGGTGTTGATGTGCTTGGTTCAATCATGGAATTAAGGATTCTTGGCCAACTTTACTGCAGAAGTTTTGTCAACCAAAAGAGTATAATGTACTTGTTTCTTCTAAAATTTTTATAGGTATTTTCATGGGCCACTCAATCTTTTTGAAACTTTCACTTCTTGCTTCCCTCCCTGCTCTCAGGAGATTTTTTAATATTGCACTTCTCACTTCCACTCCCTGCTCCCATCAACTTTGAGATAGATCCTCTAAGGTCTAGGGTTAAAACATGAGCAAGATCATGGCAAATAAAACTACCAATGGGTGCGAAAATATACTCAAGGAATGGTAAGAACTACATGGACGAGCAAGGGAACTTCGTGCAAAAAAGATAATAGAGTTGAGAAATTAAACATATTGAGAGACAAAAATGTTTTTCATTGGGGATATAGTTGTTATCTCATGTGAAACCTTGAGGATGAACTTATGAGGTGCATTGAGTTGAACTGTTGTGCTCGTCGGTATTAGATAGAGGACTTCTAGTTTCTAGATCCTCCAAAAGATGGACTAAAAGGTCTAAAATTAGGCCTAGACTTCATCGTTATGGGAACCTTAGGCCTTATGATATTGTTTGTAGAATATTCAGTACTAGATCAGGGCAGTGAGCGTCGTGGGACATAAAGGATGAGGGAGACAAATTGAATAAATGCATTCACTACTGAACTAAACCCAAGCGGAGATTCACTATCCTAGTTGTTAGAAGTATTCATTAACAAGTGTCTTACAAATAGTTGTAACAAAGCATTAGCATTTGTGGTTACATATGGCATGCCAATAATGGATTCAACCACAAGGTTGAGGAATCCTAGGTAAATATTTGAGGAGATTGTGGACGTGAGTCTTGGTGCCATTTTATCAAAATCACATGCATACAATTGTGTTCTATTCAAAAGTACACCTTCAAGAAGAAACTCTAGCTTTTGGCTTATGTCAGTGTGATGTGGATTCTAATCCACAAATTTCACCCCTAGAAGAACTAGTCCAAGGAATGAAAAAAATTGCAAAACCTTATACTATTAGTAGAGAAGCTTGTTGCTTTAGTTGATGCTTCTATTTATTT